>PVKP010004860.1:0-94153 GCA_004027715.1 Plecturocebus donacophilus | reverse complement strand
TGTCGTCTTTGTAATTGCCGACTTTGAGATTGGGTCTCTGAGTGGACGTCTGGCTTGTTGGTGATGAAGTTTTTTCTGTTTCTTAGTTTTCCTTCGGGGGGCGCTCCTTCCCCACAGAGCTGGGCCTTCCCGGGTTCAGCTGTGCTTCTCAGTCCTCGGCGCTTCCAATTGCTGTTCTCCTTGTGGGGATGGGACCAGCCGAGCCCGCACGCTCCGCACCGAGAAGCGCCGCACGGGCCAAAAGAGTCGCGCTGGTGACCTGCGTGGCTCCCTCGCCGGGAATCTCCCAGTCCGTGGGCATCAAATATTCGTCTGCAATTGCGGCGTCCACTCGCTCTCTGCGCCCTCACCGCGAGCCACAATCCCGAGCTGCTGCTACGCGGCCATTTTGGATCTCTCTCCGCCTGGTGATGAAGTTTTTCAGTTTCTTAGTTTTCCTTTGGCGGACGCCCGTTCCCCTCTTCCCGGGTTCGCTGCGCCCGCTGTGAAACTCTCCGTCCTCAGCGCTTCCAATTGCTGTTTTCCTTGTGGGGATGGGACCAGCCGAGCCCGTCCGTCCGGCACACTCCGCACCGGGAAGCGCTGCGCTGAGTGCCGGCAAAACAGCCGCGTCAGCCAAAAGAGTCACGCCGGGGACCCGCGTGGCTTCTCCGCCGGGAATCTCCCGGTCTATGGGCAACAAAAACTCGTCGGAAAGTGCGGCGTCCACTCGTTCTCTGCGCTTTCACTGGGAGCTACATTCCTGAGCTGTTGTTAGTCGGCCATCTTGGATCTCTCTCTACTTTTTCTTTTTAAATTTGATTTCTGCCACACACAGTGTTAGCTTCATCTTTTAACTTTCTCCCATAAAGAACATAGGATGCCATCCAAAGGGAATTAGTTTTTTCATTCACAGGGGAGAAAGATTGCTTTCCAATTTCTCTTTCTTAAGATATAATCTCTAGTATGATATAATAAATATTCACTTATAATTCATTGACCTTAATTTAATCAAATTGTTTTTAGTCAATTGCCAAAAGCAGATATAATTAGGACCATTCCTGAGACTAAGGGAGGAACAACTTCCCCTGAGATATATGACACCAAGGAAGATTTTCCATTAGGAAAGAGGGAAATGGATGTTGGGAGGGCAACCAGCAATGCCCACTATCATTTGATATGCCTCAGACAATTCACCATATGTTTTGGTTTTGTTTTTGTTTGGTTTTGCGTTTAAATGTTATCAGTGAAAGTGGTTAATCTCAGATGTCTAAGATTATTTCTAAATTCACTACAATTATTTTAAGCAGGTGATGTAGAAAATTAAAATAACTGCTGATTATGGAAGGCTGAAATGTAAAATACTATATCAATAGACTGTTTAGTAATATTGTAAAGAAAATGGCTCTGCAAACTTTTTTATATCAAAATAATATGTTAATAATTCTATTTTACAATTAAATAGATATATTTAATGAGATATGATATGTATTTCTAGAGATAAATGTACTTTCAAAATTAAAATCTTGAGGTTCTTATGCACTTTATTTACTTCAGCTGAATACAGCCAAAAGAATTGCATTCTTGCATTTATGAGACAATATGGCAAGTAGGGGGAGAATTTATTAAAATGTTACAAAATAGGCCATCTTGAGGATAGCATATTTGAATAATTTTGGAATAAAAGTTGTTGTATTTTTATTAGTTTTCCTAAATAGGTTTATAAAGACATTATGTCCAAAATATTGTGAATTCTGGCATTGTTTTAAAACACAACATGATATTCTAAAGCTATGCTAAACCCAAAGTACTATTTAGCTCTTTTCAAAAAAGATGTATTTAAATTCACACACACACACACACACACACACACACACACACGCACAGAAAAATAGTTCCTTAAATTTAAAATCAATAATGTAAATTAAGAGAGAAGAAAAAATGCAGTGTAAGCAAAATATTGCTATATTCGATTAAAATTTATGAAGCAATTAGTTAAAACTGGTAGCCTTTTAAAAAGTTAAAAAAGAGAATGTTTTAAAACAGCAAAATAAATTTTACTTATATTTACAAATTAGATAAACTTAATTTTTTAGAGCCATAGTGAGAAATATTTTTTCTGCACTCCCAATAATCTATTTAGTCTTGTTTTTGTTTTCACATCTATATTTCTGTACTATAGGCTGAACATGCACAGTATATACCCCTTAGCATTTAGTCCTATGTCCCAAGAGCTAACTACTTCCTATTGCAAGCATTGTGACTTTGATTAAGGCCTTTTTCTAACTGCCTGAACCCACTTTGCCCTCTTACCAACCAAGTGGAAAGGTCTATGGAGTTACAACACTTTTGCATTAGCCATCAACCAGTAATCAATAGGTTTTTCTTCCAAAATTTTCTAGTGAGATTGATCATCAGTTGTCTACATGGAAAACTGCTTAAAATTTTACCTTTTAGAGGCTTATTGCTTCATCTCCCAAGGTGAGATAAGCAACTCTATTCACACGATTATTTTAGAATCTGCTTCTGTGGGAATGCAACTAAAGACATTTATTCTCATTTTTTTTGGGGGGGAGCATTGTGCAGGGGGATGATTTATTCCTTTGAATTTGTGATTATTATTTGGGCAGGAATAACCCTACTCTCAAATCCAGGAGTAGGTCCTCATTCACTTAAGACAATAGGAACAGCACATTTTCCTGTTCATAGCAATTGGTTTAAAAAAAAAACCCAAGTGTTATAACTGAATAATTGGAAAAAGCGAACCCAGGGATTAGTGCAAATCGCTTTAAGTGACTACTATTATTTTCTTCTCCAATGTGGTGCAAAATGAAGATGTTGGCAGCTGCCAAAACACTTTTGTAACTACAAATGAAAGGTTAGAAATATTAGAGGGGTAAATACCCCACTTACAATAATTAATAGAACAGCCAGACAGAAGACCAAATTGAAATTAAAGATCTTGAACGACAGTAGAGACCAACTGAACCTAGCAGGCTTATGCAAAACCCTCCATTCAACAAAAACAGAATACATATTCTTCTCCAGTAAACCCCAATACTCCTCTAGGATAGACTATATCTTACAGCATAACATAATTCTCAATAAATGTCCAAACATTTACAATAGTGTAAAGTATCGCTTCGAATCACAATAGAATACTTTGAAAATAATAACAGAGGTAAAACTAAAAGGCTGGGGGGAGGACAAGATGGCTGACTAGATGTAGCCAGGTGGAATAGCTCCCACCAAAAGACGGGGATGACTAGTGTGCTCCTAACAGATCTTCAGAGGGAAGGCACTGAGAGGACAGATGGAGGAAAGACACAGACCTGGGCTGAATGGGGAGAAAGCTAGGAATTCTGCCTGGGACTTCAGAGTACCCAGGCTCCTTCCTGGCCCCCAAAGGCTGTAGAGGAATAGGTGAGTTGAACTGGCAAGGAGGAACCCGCTCTCCATGTGCCTCTGGAATTCCACTAGGAGATCCCTCAACCATCATGGACATGCAAGTTGGCAGAGAGAGCTGCTTAGAGAAGTGGTAGGGGCAGCAGGCCGGCTGATGTGGAGCCCAGTGTTTGGTGTGGGAGCATGTGTGGTGGAGCATGGCCAGGGACGGCCATCTCACTAGGCTTGAATTGTTCCCATAGGAGACTTTAGGTCCCTCTCCTGGGACCCTTGTCTTACCATGCCTGTTTGCAGGACATCCTCAGGTGCCCCATAGCTTCTGGACTGAAGGATCATGCCTGACTGGTAGACAGCTCCAGCAAGGTGCCCCCCATGGCCACACACCAGCCTGCATGCTCCCTCCCCACACTGCAGCTTCCCCTGGGCCCACCACATTCCTTTGCTGGAGTGTGTCTGCACAGATGGGTTTTGTTTCTCTTGCTCTGTCAGCTGTGTAAGAGCAGTTCACCCCAACTGCCATTGCAGACAGAGCCTTGGCAGGCTCAGAGCCAGCAAGTCCTGCCCCACTAGCACCCCAGCTTTGTGCTAACACCAGGCAGAGAACAGCAGATCCTCCCTTACACTGAGTGACCTTTTTGCTTGCAGGCCATAGAGAAGGCACTCAGTGCCCTGTCCCCATGCCAACACCACCACCAGCATGGCTGTGTGCACAGTCACTAGCAGGCACCCTTTATTTTCCTGAGCTGGGTTGCCTCTGACACTGTGGGGAACGCTGGCAGGGAGGCAGGCATCCCAGCACCTGCTAGCACTCTGCCGCTAGCACTTGAAAATGGGGACGGATTCTGTTGCCACCACACTATGAAACACTTTGGCTGAGACCACCCATTGGAGTGCAGTGATCAGCAATCCCAGAGCACCTCACCTCCTCTAGCACAGTGGATTCCTAATGTCAAAGAGCCAGAAAACAAAGTTAGGGCTGAATACAAATCTCCCGGAGTTAGAACATGCAGTCTAGGAGTTGTAGACTGAGCACCGACCTGCTAAAATCTTACAGAAACCAAGCAAATTGGCTAAACTCACCTTATACTACAATCAATCTTTCAAGGTCATCAAATAAGAGAAAATAAAATAACACCCATCCAAAGGTTAGCACCCTCAATATTGAATGAAAATAATTCCAGAAAAATGAGAACGATTCAGCATAAGAACTCTAACAAATCAAAAAGCCAGAATGCCTTCTTTCCTCCAAATGACTGCCCAACCTCTCAAGCAAGGGTTCTGAGCTGGGCTGAGATGACTGAAATGGCAGGCACAGAATTCAAAATAGGAATATGAACAAAGATCATTGAGCTACAGGAATACATTAAAAACCAATCCAAGGAAGCAAAAAATAATTATAAAACAATGCAGAAACTGACAGACAAAATAGCTGGCACGAAAAAAAAAAATATCCAGTTTCATAGAGCTGAAAACAATTGAAAACACTAAAGAAACACTATAATGTAATCACAAGTATTAATAGCAGAATAGACCAAGTGGAGGAAAGATCTCACAGCTTGAAGAGTGGCTTTCTGAAATAAAACAAACAAGAATAGAGAAAAAAGAAAGAACAGGAACAAAACCTCTAAGAAATATGGAATTTTGTAGAGATGAAATCAATGACTCACTGGTATCCCTGAAATAGATGAGGAGAATGGAACCAACTTGGAAAACATATTTCAGGATATGATCCACGAGAACTTTCCCAACCCTTTAGAGAGGCCAACATTCAGAATCATGAAACAGAAAACCCCAGTAAGATACTTCACAAAAAGATCATTCCCAGGGCATGTAATCATCAGATTCTCTGAGGTTAAAATGAAAGAAACAGTGTTAAAGGCAGCTAGAGAGAAAGGTTAGGCCACCTACAAAGGGGAGCTCATCAGACTAACAGTGAACCTCTCAGCAGAAACCCTACAAGTCAGAAGAGATTGGGCCATATTGAACATTCTTAAATAAAAGAATTTTCAACCTAGAATTTAATATTGAGCCAAACTAAGCTTCATAAGTGAAACAGAAATAAGATCCTTTTCAGACGAGCAACTGCTGAGGGAATTCATTACCACCATGCCTCCTTTACAAGAGCTCCTAAAGAAAGTATTAAATATAGAAAGGAAAGACCATTACCAGCCCCTACAAAACCATGGTGAAGTACACAGACCAGAGAAAATATAAAGCAACGACATTCACAAGTTTGCAAAATAAGCAGCTAATATCATGATGACAGGATCAAATCCACACATATCAATATTAACCTTGAAGGTAAATGGGCTAACTGTCCCAATTAAAAGTCACAGGGTGGCAAGCTGGATAAAGAACCAAGACCCATTGCTATGCTGTCTTTAAGGTAACCATCTCACATGCAATAGCACACATAGGCTCAAAATGAAATGATGCAGAAAAATCTACCTAGCAAATGAAAAACATAAATAAAGCAGAGGTTGCAATCTTGGTTTCAGACAAAACAGACTTTAAACCAACAAAGATAAAGAAAGTCAAAGAGCATTCCATAAGGATAACAGCTTCAATTCAACAACAAGAACTAACTACCCTAAGTATACATGCATCAAACACAGGAGCACTCAGATTCAAAAAGCAAATTCTTAGAGACCTTCTAAGAGACTTGACTCCCACACAATAATAGTGCAAGACTTTAACACTCCACTGATCATATTAGACAGATCATTGAGACAGAAAATTTAAAAAGATATTCAGGACCTGAAGCCAGCACTGGATCAAATGGACCTGAGAGATATCTAAAGAAACAGATCAAAAGACAAAAACCCCATGATTATCTCAATAGATGCAGAGAAGGCATTTGACAAAGTTCAACACCCCTTTATGCTAAAAACTCTCAATAAACTAGGTATCAATGGAACATATCTCAGAATAATGAAAGCTATTTATGACAAACTCAGAGCCAATATCATACTGAATGAGCAAAAAACTGGAAACATTCCCTTTGAAAACTAGCACTAGACAAGGATGCCCTCTCTCATTACTCCAATTCAACATAGTATTGGAAGTTCTGGCCAGAGCAATCAGGCAAGAAAAAGAAATAAAGGGTATTCAATTAGGAAAAGAGGAAGTCAAATTGTCTCTATTTGCAGACAACATGATTGTATATTTCAAAGACCCCATCATCTCAGCCCAAAATCTCAAGATGATAAGAAAATTCAGCAGTCTCAGAATACAAAATCAATGTGCAGAAATCAGAAGCCTTTCTATAAATCAATAACAGACAGACAGCCAAATCATGAGCGAGCTCCCATTCACAATTGCTAAAAAAGAATAAAATACCTAGGAATACAAGTAACAAGGGATGTGAAGGACCTCTTCAAAGAGAACTACAAATCACAGCTCAAGGAAATAAGAGAGGATAAAAACAGATGGAAAAACATTCCATGCTAATGGTTAGAAGAATCAATGTTGTGAAAATGGCCATACTGCCCAAAGCAATTTATAGATTCAATGATATTCCCATGAAGCTACCATTGACCTTCTTCACAGAACTGGATAAAACCACTTTAAACTTCATATGGAACAACAACAACAACAACAAAGCCCACATAGCCAAGACAATCCTAAGCAAAAAGAACAAAGCTGGAGGTATTACACTATTTGATTTCAAATTATAGTACAAGGCTACAGTAATCAAAACAACATGGCACTGATGCCAAAACAGAGATATAGACCAATGGAACAGAACAGAGGCCTCAAAAGCAATGCCACACATCTACAACCATCTGATCTTTGACAAACCTGACAAAAACAAGCAATAGGGAAAGGATTCCGTTTAATAAATGGTGTTGGGAAAACTGGCTAGCAATGTTCAGAAAGCTGAAATAAACCTCTTTCTTACACCTTACACTAAAATTAACTCCAAGTGGATTGAAGATTGAAACATAAGACCTAACACCATAAAAACCCTAGAGGAAAATCTAGGCAATACCATTCAGGACATAGGCATAGGCAATGACTTCACGACTAAAACACCAAAAGCAATGGCACCAAAAACCAAAATAGACAAATGGGATCTAATTAAACTTAAGAGCTTTGCACAGCAAAAGAAACAATCATTAGGGTGAACTGGCAACCAACAGAACAGGAAAAGTTTTTTGCAATCCATCCATCTGACAAAGGGCTAATATCCAGAATCCGCAAAGAACTAAAACAAATTTACAAGAAAGAAGCAAACAATACCATCAAAAAGTAGGCAAAGGATATGAACAGACACTGTGCAAAAAAAGACATTTATGCAGCCAACAAACATGAGATAATGCTCATCATCACTGGTCATTAGAGTAATGCAAATCATAACCACTTTGAGATATCATCTCACAAAATTTTGAATGGTGATCATTAAAAAATCTGGAGACAACAGATGCTAGTGAGGATGAGGAGAAATAGGAACACTTTTACACTGTTGGTTGAGTGTATTGTGGCAATTCCTCAAGGATCTAGAAATAGAAATACCATTTGACTCATCAATCCCATTACTGGGTATATACCCAAGGGATTATAAACCGTCCTATTATAAAGACACATGCACATGTATGTTCATTGTGGCACTGTTTACAATGGAAAAGACTTGTAACCAACCCAAATGCGCATCAATGATAGACTGGATAAAGAAAATGTGGCACATATACACCATGGAATACTGTGCAGACATAAAAAAGCATGAGTTCATATCCTTTGCATGGGCATGGATGAAGCTGGAAACCATCATTCTCAGCAATCTGACACAAAAACAGAAAATCAAACGCCACATGTTCTCACTCATAAGTGGGTGTTGAACAATGAGAACACATGGACACAGGGAGGGGAACATGACACATGGGGGTCTGTTGGGGATTGGGGATGTAGGGGAGGGATAGCAGAGGGTGGGGAGACTAGGGAGGGATAACATTAGGAGAAATACCTAATATAGATGATGAGGGGATGGATGCAGCAAACCACCATAGCATGTGTATACCTATGTAACAATCCTGCAAGACCTGCACACATACCCCAGAACTTAAAGTATAAAATAAAAAAAGAACTCTCCACTCCAAAACACAAAATATACATTCTTCTCATCACCACATTGCACATACACTAAACTAGATCACATAATGAGAGGTAAAACACTCCTCAGCAAATGCAAAATAATGCAATAAATATATACACGCATTTGTCTTTATAATAGAAGGTGACTCTGACGTGATACTGGTTTGCATAGTTTACAGAGTGACACTCTGTCTCAAGAAAAAAAATCAACAGAAGTAGTTTGAGTCAAGAAAGATGACTGCATTATACAGTACTTCACAAAAACTTTGTTCACAAAAATCACTTTTGAATTTATAAAAATAATTTCCTGGCTGGGTGCAGTGGCTCACATCTGTAATCCCAGAACTTTGGGAGGTCAATGTGGGTGGAGCACGAGGTCAAGAGTTCAAGACCAGCCTGGCCAAGATGGTGAAACCCTGTCTCTACTAAAAATACAAAAATTATCCATGTGTTGTGGCACATGCTTGTAATCCCAGCTACTTAGGAGGCTGAGGCAGGAGAATCACTTGAACCCCAGAGGTGGAGGTTGCAGTGAGGAGAGATTGCGCCGCTGCACTCCAGCCTGGGCCACAGAGCGAGGCTCTGTCTCAATAATAATAATAATAATAATTAATAATAATAATAATTTCCTTATACAAAGAACAGCTATAAGACAGTTCTTTTCACAAACTGGCTCATGTCTCTAAATAATTTTGAAGTTAGAGAGAAAGAAAATACCTGAAATGATAGGTAGATAAAGAAAACTAGAGGGCTGTTCTGTGAGAGATTTGTGCTTTGCTTGTGTGGGTCAGAATTAAAGGTAAAAGGTAAAATACAGATCAGTTTGTCTAGGATTCCACTTGCAGGCACACCCAGGAAATAATGTCATTCTACATTGCAGCATTTCCATTACCAAAGTAATACCCAGTGTACTGAGCTAGTTGGGTTCCTTTTCAGTGTGAGAATAAGAATGCGATGAGAAGATGTTCCACATCTTCAAAATACTACTAATTTGCTCATCTAAAATTTCAATTAAAATGACCCCAAATTAAAATTACCTAGACAATACATGATTGCTGTAGACAATTAAATAAAAAAGACAACTATGTTCTGGTTTTCATATACAACTTAAGAAAAAAAAGTGGCAATTTTCTCCATTTCAATATAAATATATCGCCTTTGAAATATTTCTTAATGGACAGTTTCATTTTAGAATTAGGAAGCAGTGAATAGAAATGTGCAGTATTAACCTTGAATGTGATTTATCCATTATGAAATCTTTTATTTCCCATAGGTGTTCAATTTTTTAAAACAAACTTGTACATATAAAAATGCAAGTTTTAATTATCACAACAAAAACATCTGGATGAAAAATGCTAAGATATCAATCTACGTAAATCACTATACAACAAAGAAAGCCTATGTTCTGACATTCATATTTTAAATCTGAAGCTGCATAGACATTGCATTTAGTTGAATCAAATATGAGAAATCTTATTCCTGAGTGGTCAAGGTAAAAATGTGCAGCTTGCTTCAACTTCTTGCTTCTTTCCCTACCGAAAACAGGAAAGCATTTGTATGTGTATTTCTTTAAAGAAAAAAGAGATATTATTTATATGATTAAATTTCAAAATATTTATAACTTACCAGAGCCATTCAAATTGGAAAAAACTAAAAGACATTGAACAACCCTTACCAACCTTCATATTTTATAATTGCACAGACAAACAATAAGCAATGAATTTGACTAAATTCTAGCATTCCATTTAGATATATATTATGGCTGACAGTTCAAGATAATTGATTTAAGCTTCTCACTGACTATGTGCCAAGTATATGAATTTCCTGAATAATTTTATCCATTTACCATAACATTTTTAGGCTCCCAATTATTAAAATTGCACAGATAAGAGGAAAAGTGAGAAATAACAAGACACCACACCAGCTGTGCTGAGCTATTTAGGCTTATACAGCTTGAATATTAAATTATACAGAAGGTGAAACAGTGTAATAAACATGAAAAGTATCTTAGTTCAGAGAACTGTTCCAGTCTCTGAAGTAATAATGATATTTTTGCATCCCTGGCCACTGTAGTGAGTGGACAAATCACTCGGTAATGTGCACATCATATCTGGAGATTCATCCTTCATTGAACATATAGAACAACACATACTAAGACCAGATTCCCCCAAAGCTTTAACTAGACCCTGCTGTAAATTAAGAAGCTTTGGAAATTGTTTTGAATCTCAGTGATCATCAGGATGTCAGCTCATTTAATATGAGGAATTAATAAACTGTATTATGCTCTGATTCAATAATTGGGTTTTTTTTTGAAGACAGCATTATGGCTAGTGTGCCAAATAGGAATCTGAAGAACAGAATGAGTGAGAACATCTTTCAAAAAATGTCTAATTTACAGCAAGGGAGTAGTTTAGGCACAGGAAGGATAACTGGAGTCATAAAAAGGTAACGGTGAAATTTCATTATGCAACTCCTTAGTGGGGTGGCAGGGGTAGAATTGATAACGTGATTAAAATAAAATATTTTCATGACTATGTTTGCTTGCGTTTTGAGTCTTATTTTAAATGTCACTTTACCCTTCCACTCCTATTTGTGTTCCTGTAGTCTCTAGTGCTTTATGTTGGTCCTCAGATTCAGCAGGAGGAGAAACTGAGGCCAGTTTAGTTGATGACAGTCAGACTGCTTAATGCAAATCCAGTTGAAGGTGTTGATAAAATAGCAATTAATGCCATTCCTCTGGATTTTTCCTAATGTCAGTCCTACAATCAAAGAACATTAAGGATTAGAAGGAGAGGAAGAAGAGAAAACAGAAAAAAACAAGAGGAGAAGCAGTAGAAAAACAAACATGAGAAAGAAGCAGCAGAAGAGGAAGAAGAAAGAGGAAGAAGAGACGAAGGGAAAAGTGAAGGTGAAGAAGAGGAAGATAAAGTTCAGGAAGAGTAGTGGGAGAAGTTGAAGGAAGAGGAGAAGGCAAAGGAGAAGGGAAGGTACTTCTTACAAGTACACTGAGAAAATGAGCAAATTTAAGTCCAGGAGGAGGAAGCTGCAATGAAAAGGGTTGAGTAAGTAGAATATTTAAAATTGTATCATGCTCTTAGTCTGCAAAATTCTTCCCACTCTTTTCTTGAATTACAATTACTTTACACATTTACTTTGATTAACTCTTGAATATACGTATCAGCATAGACATTCCTTCCACAGGAAATTCTCTACCCTTGAAAGATGGACTAGACACTCTTGTTGTGTTCTTATTTTTCTGTGCCCCCACTAGATATTACTTCCCTAAAAAAAGAGATTATGTGATGTTGAATCCTGCATTCCCAGAAATTTTGAAGACTTCTTGGATGTAAATCATTTGTTTTGCTATGGCTTTAGTAGAATTGTAGTCTTCTCTAGATTTATTTATTTTTTAATCTGAAAGTGATTAATAAATTTTAACTTTAGTTATGGACTTACAGAACTGTTGGGAAAAAGTACAGGCAGTTTGCTTATATCCCCAACTCAGTCATGGCAATTATTAGAATGTTACACGAGTATGGTACAATCATCACAATTAATGGACCAAAAATGATACATTATTATTAACTGTAGTGTGTGTATTATTTAGATTCCTTCATATTTTACCTTATGTCACTTATTGATTACACAATTTCATGGAGAATGCCACATTAAATTTGGTGGCTATATCTTCTTAGGGTGCTATAGACTGAGTTTTTCAGAATTTCCCTGTTTTTGATGACCTCGACAATTTTGATGACAACTCTTCAGGTACTTTATAGAATTCCCTAAGTTTGTAGTTTATCTGATGTTTTTCTTATAATTAGTTTGAGGTTATAGTTTTGGGGAGAAATATTATAGAGGTAAAGAGGAAGATTATCACATCATATCAAGGGTACATGCTAGCAACATAGCTTATCACTGTCAATGTTAACCTTGATCACCTGGCTAAGATAAGATTTGCAATGTTTCTCCACTGTAAAGTCCCTCTTCCTTTCATGATAGACTATTTAGAAGAAATTCACTATGCAGAACAACCATTTATGGAGCTTGTTTTTATTTTAGATTCCTCAGGGATTTCCACATAGATAGTCGTGTCATCATGAATAAAACCAATATTGATTTTTCCTTTCCAATTTTTAAAACTTTTAAACTTTTATTTCTTTTTCTTATCTTTATCCACTCAGTGGCCTTCCAGTGCAATAGTGAGAGAGGACTTTTTTTTTTTTTTTAAGTCAGAATTTTGCTCTTGTCACCCAGGCTGGGCTGAAGTGGGCTGGGATCTCAGCTCACTGTAAGCTCCGTTTCCTAGGTTCAAGTGATTCTCCTCTCTCAGCCTCCAGAGTAGCTATGATTACAGGCATGCACCACCACACCTGGCTAATTTTTGTATTTTTAGTAGAGATTGTTTTTGTTACCATGTTGGCCAGGCTGGTCTCGAACTCCTGACATCAGGTAGTACACCCACTGCAGCCTCCCAAAAGTGCTGGGATTACAGGTGTGAGCCACCATGCCCAGCCCCTTAACTTATTCTTGATCTTAGAGAAAACCAACTTGGTCTCCCACTATTATGTGTAACATGAGGTATAAGTACACATAAATCTTTATTAGATTAAGGAAATGATTTCTGTTCTTGTGTCACTTTGCTAAGAGTTTTCTAATATTTTGGAGGACTTAATCAGGTAGGGGGGTGCAGTTTTGTCAACTGCTTTTTCTGCATCTACTGATAGGATCTTTTTGTTTTCTTATTTATTCTGCTAAGACGATGAGTTACATTGACTGACTTATGAATGTTAAATCAGCATTCTTGGCTGGAATGAAATCCAAGTGGTCATAATATATTATTCTTTTTACGAATTGCTTGATTAAAATGCTAAAGTTTGCTATGAATTTTGGTGTTTAGTTTCATAAAGATCATGCCCTGTGGTTTATTTTCTCATAATGCCTTTATCTTCGTTGGGTATTAGTGTAATACTGGCCTCATTCATGTTCACATTCCACTGTTAAGTCCGTACACATTTAAGATTGCTATGTCTTCTTGAAGAATGGTATTACCCATCTTAATCTCTGATAATTTTCCTTATTCTTAAGTCTGCTTTTACGTAAATTAATATACCTAATGTTAACTTTCTTTTGAATAATATTAGCAAGGTATATTTTCTCTTCCTTTTTACTTTTAACCTACCTGAACAATTATATTTAAAGTGGTTACCTTATACATGACAAAATGTTGACTCTTTCTTTCATAATCCATTCTGAGAATCTCTGTTGGTATTTTGTATGTTTTGACTATTCACATTTAAAGTAATTTCTAATATTGTTTGATTAATATTTACACTCTTTGTAAGTATTTTCTTTTTTTTAAGTCAAGAAATAAAAAAACAAGTACTCTATAGTAAGAGTAGCCTCTTTGTATCTATTTTCTGTTCACTACATTTATAAGTTTCTTTTTATCATTTCTGCTTTTAACTAAATATTTTATCTTTCCATTATTTGTTGGCTCTTAGATCATTATTTAAGTTTTAAAAACTTAGTGGTTACTGTATTGTTTAAAATACAGTTTGAAAATAAGTACATATACTTCCAAATAATGCTATATGACTTCACATGTACTATAATAAATTTATGACAAAGAATTCCCAATTATTCTCTTTAGCCCTGTGACATTGTTATCATTCACTTTTTTATTTTATTATATTCTGATCCAGTACATTGCATTTATTTATGTATTTACACAAACTATTTTCTTTCAGATCAATTAAGAATAAAATACTTTATTTTACTTAATTTATTATGTCTTTAATACTCTTCTTTTCTTTATGTATTGTCAAGTTTCTGACCTATTTCATTGTTCTTCTGCTTGAAGCAATTCTTTTCCCATTTCTTGCAGAACAGGAAATCGGAGGGAAATATAACACCTCAGTTTTTAGTTGTTTGAGAAGTCTTATTTCTACTTTTATGAAGAATGATTTTACTGAATATAGAACTCTAGGTTGATCAATTCTCCTTTTTTTCCTTCAACACTTTGAAGATTCCATTTTACTCTGTTTTTTTTTTTTTCCTTGTAGAGCTTCTAATTTTTTTCACCTGAATTTACTGTAGCACATCTACTGTAATCGTTATCCTTATTTTTGGATAGATAAGCTTCTTTCCTCTTCCTATCTAGATTTCATCAGGAGTCTTTTGATGTTGTTCATTATCTTCTAAAGTTTAAATATGATATGTCTAAGTGTTTTTATTTTGTTTTGGGAATTTATGCTTCTCACTGTTCTCTGAGCTTCCTGGATCTCTGGGTTGGTGTCTGCCAATATTTGTGGATAGCTTTCAGACATCATTACTTCCAATATTTCTTCTCAGTGGTTTTTCTTTTTCTTTTACTTGTGGCATTCAAATTAGGTGTTTGCCATATCTTTTGATATTGTCCCATAGTTCTTGGAGGTTTTATTCTCTTTTTGTTTAAAACAAACCTTTGCAATAGTTTGAGAAATTTCTATTGACCTATGTTCAAGTTCATTATTTTTTACCTTACCAGTCAGTGTTCAGTCTACTGATAAGCCTGTTGGAAGAATTCTTCTTTCATGTTACCACAGTTTTGATTTTTAACATCTCCTTTTGACAGTTTCTTAGGGATTCCTTCTTTCCTTACTTTACCCATTATTTCTTGCCTGCTGTCTAAATCTTCCCTTTAACATATTAATCAATCATAGTTAAAATCCTTCAGTAAAAATTCCAACATGTGCGTCAAATCTCAGGCTGGTTCTGATGATTTCTTTGTCTCTTGTCATGGCTTGTTATTTTTTTCAATGCTGATATGTTGTATTAAGTAACAGGAACTCAGGCAAATAGGCCTTTACCGTGAAGACTTACGTTAGTCTGAGTACAAATTGTGGTTTGTTTTTGAGGTAGCTATAGGTACCAGAGCCTTTAAATTCCTCCAGTGTCTTTGATGTTGATGTACCTTCTTGAATCTAAGTCTTGCAGCTCTTTTAGTTATAGTCCACTGCTCTTATACTGGACACCTGTTGGTGTGACAAAATGGGGGAGATGGGAAACATTCTGTAAACCTCCAAGTAAATCTCAGTCTTTTAGTAGACCTGTTTACTAAAAGACTGTGAACTTCACAAACATTTCTCCGTCGTAACTTTTTACCACCTATGTCCACTGTTTCCTTCCCTGGTTGCAGCACTGCATATATTTTTCCTTGAGGTCCCATCTACTGTTGATGCTGATTTTAGTTTTGTATCATTTTGTTTTTCCTATTAAGTGTCAGAAGAAGGCTGGAAAAGACTAGAGTGATGAGATATTCTTTTCTTCCAGTTGGAATAAAATTTTAGAATTGTACTCTGACAAAGTCCTTTCCTCTGGATAGTAGCTCTTTTTTAAGGAGAAGGCTCTGAGCTTATTTCACAAAGTTTATGCTTCCCCACTCCCTGCTAGGACTATGGGGGGGATTTTATCAGATCCTTGGTGTGGAAACCTGGTGAGGTTACTAGAGGAAAAGCCCATGCAAGTGAGAATGCCTGCCTAAAACTGCAGTCTTAAAGAGTTATTCAGTCTCACACTATTCCACTCACAGCCTCTAACAATTCTTCAAAACTTCCATTTCAGTGTTCCGATCAGCCTATAGCTCCTCTGGCTTCTCCTCCGGGTATGCAGTTCTCTCTTCGTGTACCTCTCCGGATGTTCATTATTTGATGAGTGCAAGAAATCATTAATTTTTGGTTTGTCTATTTTTTTATGTTTGTTTGCTTTTGGTAAATACAGAGGTGACAACCTCTATACTGAAACTGGGTGTATCTTATATTTATTTTTAAAAGAAGAAAAACTCCCATTTTTATAAGTAATATCTGGTTCATGTTTGTAATCTAGAGCCAAACTGTCCTGAAAAACAGTGACAGATATTTGACTAACAGACACAGGGCTGCTTATAGGTGATAGCATGTGTTTTTCCTGATAAAGAGTGGTCAAAGATGGGGCAGGGGTTAAGCATCTTTTGTAATTTGTATAAAATACACAGCTATTTGTAGTTTTATTATGGTTCTAGAAATTCACAGCGTGAGACTTTTTTTTTAATCTTTCAACTTCATCAAATGTTGCTTCTTTGATCTTTTCTTTGATTTCCTCTTTGATTTCAGAATTAACTGTTTTGCCATCATTAGAGGGTTTCATAGAAGTGCTGAGGAATGAGAAATTAACTATCTTCCCTGATTTCCAGAAATGGTTCCTCAATTAAAATAGTGTAAGAATCATGCTATAAAAAGAAGTATTCCCTTCCCCACATCCTTCTTCACCTATTAAATATTGTTTATTTAGTTAACTTCAAAGTTATTATTGCATTCAAATACCAACATTCCATGCACTAATGTGCTTAGGTTGAGTACAATGACATTTTTGCTACAGAGTAAAAAAAAAAAAATACTGATAGTAAAAAAAAAATACTTTGTCAATATTATGAAATATAAAATTGAATAAAATATTGAATATAAAATTAAATAAAATATAGCTACATGAAGGGAATTGGAAGGATAAAGGCCAAAAAAATCTATTTGTAAATAATTCAAAATTTGGCAAATATATGCAATATTCTTTCTACATCCTAAAAAGCTAGAATACTGTCAAAATATTTTTGAGTCATGGGATTTTGTGCTTTCAACCATACTGTGTCATAAAGATCATTTATATATTGTAGAACATGTGAGGATATAGATTCTAATCATATTTTTACTGTTTGTCATCAATTGCATCTCCAAAAAATGTATGTGTTCTGTTAATTTTTGTACATATTTTGTTTTCTTCTCATAATAGTATTGTGAGGGAAGTAATATTATTATCATAATGTTATAGTGGGGCAAACTAATACATAAACTTTGAACATGTTAACAATTACTGATGTAGAAAATGATAAAGTATTATTATTTTTAATAAGAGTCATGATTAAAATCCATATCCTCATCTTCTCAGCACTCAGACTGAATGGCAAATTTACAGTCATTTCAGTAAAATAAATGACTCTAACCCATCTACATAAAAAATACTTTTAGATTGTGTCAAAAGCAAATCTCAACTTAATGTTTTATATTAAGAATTAGGCCATCTTTTTATTTTTGACTTAGTACAATCACTGCTTTAGTTATATGCTAAGTTTTGATTCTTGCTAATGTTTTACTTGCCTTTTTGTTAATGTCAGACAAGAAATAATTTGAGCCAAACAATATTAAGTGTGATAAAGAAATGAATATTCAATTTCAGATATTTTTGATTCCCAGTTATTAAAATGACACACTGCCAACTTTAAGGTCACACTGAATACCAAATGGATATCAAAGATATGCCCCAAATATCAAAGCAGCAAATTTTATATATCAGAAACTGTAGGAGACACCGGAGAATCAGAGATATTTTAATATTAGTTTGGTTTTGGTGGCTTCCACCTATAATCTCAGCACTTTGGGAGACCGAGGTAGGGAAATTGTTTGAACCCAAGAGTTTGAGACCAGTCCAGGCAACATAGTGAGACCTTGTCTCTAAAAAAATCACTAATTAGCCAGTTGTGGTGGTGTGCACCTGTAGTCCCAGCTACTCAGGAGTCTGAGGTGGGAGGGTAGCTTGAGCCCAGGGAGTTTAGGCTGCAGTGAGCCATGATTGTGCCACTAGATTCTAGTCTGGATAACAGAGTAAGATGCTATCTCAAAAAAAGAAAAGAAAAGAAAACATATTAATATTAGAAGGCAATTATTAATTATTTACCTTCCTAAGAAAGATGAGATAGCCAAAAATAATGAAGGTTTAATAATAGAACTTTGAATCATGAAACACTGAGAATATAACTTTCTTCTAACTATACCTTGAATTTTGAATACTTATAAAATTTGCAATATGTTAAAATAATTGAATGCCTAAATATTTTATAAATTATGAAATGTGCAGATATAATTCTGATCTTAATGTTTTACACTTGAAAATTAATGATAATATAAGGAAACTAGCTTTATTTCCCCCCTTTTTCAACAAGATTTTATTATGGCCACACAGCCATGGCTTAGAGCTGTTTCCAGAGCCCTTTCGCTTTTTCTGTATGTTTCTGGGTAAGATCTAGCCAGGAATGGAACTTTCATAAATTTGGAAGGGGGAAGTGAAAAAGAAGCCAGTATTATAAGAAGGTTGTGATAACCTGACAAGGTCAGGGACTTTACTCTGTTACAAGTCCAGACTTCTGGACTGCTGATCCTTCTGATTAATAGGCCTACCCACCCCTACCCTTCCAACTGGTGCTGTGTACTTACCTATGCAGGAGATACACCAAAGAAACAGCTCTCTCAGAATTTCCAGCTCATATTAATTTTGTCACAAGTGTCTCTTTTGCTCATTTGGGCAGCTGGCCATGCCTAGTTTTTCATATTTTTCCCTAAGCTCCAACTTTTCTGTCTGTACTACTAACTTAGGAGAACTGATTGGTTACTTTTTACCTGATTCTCTCATTTATTTTTCATATTTTTTATTTCTAATTTTTAAATAAATTCTAAAATATACCTCTTATTTTCATAATTATTACCATGGATCTATATGGTTCTGTTTGCCTGACAGAACTCTAGACCATATGCAAATGGAAATTACCTAATGTCTCTTATAAACAAATAACAAAACAAAACACAAATCAAAATAGAAGGTATATCTATATTTATATGTGATAAAATAGACAAGTTAAAGACTGTAAAAAGAGACAAAGAAGGTGACTATATAGTGATAAAGGTGTCAATTAAACAAGAGGATTCAACAATTATATATAATCTACACACCCAACACCAGAGCACCCCACTGTATACAGAAAACATTAATAGATCTAAAGAGGGAGGTTGACTGTAATACAGTAATGGTAGGTCACTTTAACATCCCACTCTCAGTAATGAACAGATCATCCAGACAGAAAATCAAAAAAGAAACATCAAAGTGAAACTATACTGTAGTCCTAATGGACCTAACCGATTTTACAGAACATTTCACCCAACTGATACAGAATACACATCCTTTCCATCTACACTTGGAACATTCTCAGAAATAGAGCATATCTTAGGGTCACAAAACAAAGCTCAACAAATTCAGAAAAGTAGAAGTTATATCAAGCATCTTTTCTAATAACAATAGAATAAAACTAGAAATTAATAACAAGCAGAATCCTGGAAGCAATATAAATACATGGAAATTAATCAACATGTAATTGAATGACCAATGAGTCAATGGAGAAACTAAGAAGGAAATTTTAAAAAATTATTGAAACAAATGAAAATGGAAATACAACTTACCAAAATATTTGGGATATGGCAAAAACTGTATTAAGAGAGTTCTAACAATAAACACCTACATCAAAAAAGTAGAAATACTTCAAATAAACAACATAATGATGCATCTCAAGAAACTTACCCAGAAACATACAGGAAAAGAGAATTCTGGAACTAAAAAAATAAGAACAAACCATATCAAAAACTAGTAGAAGAAAAAAATAATAACTATTGGAGCATAAATAAATAAATTTGAGAAAAAAATAACACATCAACAAAATTAAAACTTTTTTGTTATAACAAACAAAATTGGAAAACCTTTAGCTAGACTAAGAAAAAAAGAACGAAAACCCAAATTAATAAAATCAGAAACAAAAAAGAGACATCACAGTCAAAACTATAGAAATGCAAAGAATCACTACAGATTTATGAACAACCATATGCCAACAAACTAGAAAACTCAGAAAAAAATGGATAAATTCCTGAACACATACCACCTATCAACATTAAGCTATTAAGAAATATAACACTTGAATAAACCAATGATGAGTAATGGAACCAAAGCCATAATAAAAAGTCTCCCGTCAAAGAAAAGTCCAAAATCTGATGGCTTTACTGATTAATTCTACTAAATATGTAAAAAAGAACTAATATCAATTCTACTAAAATTCTCCAAACATAAAAATTGAAGAGGAGGAAATATGTTCATACTTATTTTACAAGGTCAGCATTATCCTGATACCAAAACCAGATGAAGACACAGCGCGCACACGCACACACACACACACACACAATACAAAAGAAAATCACAGGTTAATATAATTTATAAGCATAAATGCAACAATTGCCAATAAAATACTAGCAAACCAAATCCAACAGCACATTAAAACTATCATTCACCATGAATGAGTGTGACTAATCCCAAGGATGCAAGGATGATTCAATATACACAAATCAATAAATGTGATAGATCACAATAATAGAAATAAAAAGAAAAATCTTGTATTTCAGTAGATATTTTAAAAGAATTTGTCAAAATTCAACATCCATTAATGATGAAAATTCTCATCAAACTGGTTATAGAAGAAATCTATCTCAAAATAATTAAGGTCAAATAAGACAAACCTGCAATGAGCATCATACTAAATGGGGGAAAATGGAAATCCTTTCCTCTAAAATCTGGAACAAAAAATGGATGCTCACTTTCACCAGTTTATTCAACATAATACTGGAAGTCGTGGCAAGAGCAATTAGGAAAGATACAAGAATAAAGGGTATCCATACTGGAAAAGAAGTCAAATTAGCCTTCTTCAAGGATAACATGATGATCTTATATTTGGAAAAGCATAAAGTCTCCACACACACAGAAAAAACACTTGGAGCTGATGAATGAATTCAGTAAAGTTGATGGATACAAAATTGACAGGTAAACATAGTAGAATTTGTGCACACCATGTGGGAACTATCTGAAAAAGAAACTAAGAAAGTAATCTCATTTACAAAAGTCACAAAGGATGCAAAATGCCTAGAAATTAATCAACGCAAAGAAATATGTACACAAGAAAAACTAAAAATATACTGTTGAAAGAAATTGACCAGGGCCCTAAGGATAGAAAGCTATTGAATGCCCATAGATTGGAAGAATTATTATTGCTAAAATGTCAATAACTACCTAAAACAATGAACAAATTCAATGCGATCTCTAACAAAATATCAATGGCATTGATCACAAAAATTAAAAACCAAATAATGTTAACATTTATATGAACCAACAGAATTCCCCAAACAGCCAAAGGAATCCTAAGCGAGTATATCTGGGGAAAAAAAAAAAAAAAAAAAAAAACAGCTGGAGGCATCACACCATCTAATTCAAAATATACAACAAACAAAGCTACAGTAACCTATAGAATCCATATGGTACTACCGTAAAAACAGAGACATGAGAAACAGTAAAAACCAGTGAAACAGAGTAAGCAAGCCAGATATAAATGAACTCATTTACAGCTAACTTTTATTTGCAACAAGGGTGCCAACAACAGACAATGGAGAAAGGGAAGGCATTTCAGTAAATGGTACTGGGGAAACTGCATAACCATAGAGAGCAGAATAAAACCAAACCTCTACCTCTCCTATAAACAAACATCAAATCAAAGTGGATTAAAGACATAAATCTAAGAAGTAAAACTATGAAATTAGTAGAAAATAAAAATATTTTTGCAGGGGAAATGCTGGGAAATGCTCAAGGACATTGGTCTGGGCAAATATTTTTTGTATAAGGCCACAAAAGTACAAGCAACAAAACAAAAAATAGATAAATGAGATTACATCAAGCTAAAAAGCTGCTGCACAGCAAAAGAAACGTTTAACAAAGTAAAGAGATAACCCACAGAATGTGAAAAAACTTTTTACTATCCATCTTATTAGGGATTAAGAACCAAAATATATATGAAGCTCAGACAACTCTATAGCGAAAACATAATTTTATTTTTAAATGGGCAAAAGATCTGAATACACGTTTTTGAAAGAAGACATACAAATAGTTAACAGATTTACAAAAAATGCTCAACATTACTAACCATCAGAGAAATGCATATCAAAACCACAAAGAAGCCAGACTCAGTGACTCCACACCTGTAATATCAGTATTTTGGGAGACCTAGGAGGGAGGATCACATGAGGCCAAGAGTTGGAGACCAAGTCTCTACAAAAATGAAAATAAAATTAAAATTAAAAAAAAAAAAAAGCTGCTTGTGCTGGCACGTATTTGGAACCCCAGCTACTTCAGAGGCTGAGTTGGAAGGGTGGCTTGGGCCCAGGAGTTCAAGTCTGCAGTGAGCTGTGATTATGCCACTGCACTCCAGCCTGGGTGACAGAGTAAAATTTTATCTCTAAAACAAAGGAACAAGCAAACAAAAACACAAGGAGATGTCATCTCACCACAATTAATATGACTTTTATCAAAAAAGAGAATGATGAAATTCTCACAAGGATGTGAAAAATGAGGAAATCTCATGCACTTTTGATGAAAATGTAAATTAGTACAGCTGCTATGAAAAACAATATAGAGGTCCTTCATAAAACTAAAAATAGAACTACTATATGATCCAGCAGTTACACTACTGGGTATATATCCAAAATAAAGGAAATCAATATATGAAACTGACTCTACCACATTTCTATTTCAATCGATGAAATAGAAAATCAAATTAAGTGTCCATCAATAGATGAGTGTGTAACAATAGTGGTATATATATACAATAGAATCATATTTAGATACATAGAAGAATGAAATCCTATCATTTGTGACAACATGGATGAGCCTAGAGGACTTTAGGTTAAATGAAGTAAGCCAAGCTCAGAAAGACAAATATTGCACATGTGGAAGCTAAAAAAAAAATGGATTTTATGAAGATAGAGTAGATTAGTGGTTACCAAAGACTGGGAAAGAGAAGATGGCTGGGGAGGGGCATGAAGAGAGGCTGATTAATGGGTAGAAATATACAACTAGAAGAAATGAGACACAGTGTTCAACAGCTCAGTAGAGTGACTGTAATTAACAATAAGTTATTATACATTTCAAAATAGCTAGAAGACAATAATTTAAGTGTTCTTAGAATAAAGAAACAAATACTTAAGGTGACGGATATTCCAAATACCCATATTTGATCTTTACACATTACATGAATTGCCAAAATGTCACATGTATTTCCAAAATATGTTTCATTTTAAAAGAAAGCAAATAAAACACAATGAAAATAATAATGGAAACACTACTTATGATAACCTATTAGATATTGCTAAAGCAATATTTAGAGAAAACGTTATAACTTCAATCATTTCCATAGAAAAAAACAAAATATTAAAAATTCGTGAAATTCCAATATGGGAAAATGAAGTTTTTTAACAGGAAACATAGAAGGAATAAGGAGTTGATAAACATAGTAATAATTTAATAAATAAAAAAATCATAGAAATATTTTATCAACATATTGAATAACATTATAGTACACCATAATCAAATTGTGTTTCAGGGATAGAAAAGTGGTTCGATGTTAGTAAGTCTGCCAGTATAATCCATCATATAGAATTATCCATGATATAATTATTATTTCTATGACAAAATAATATGATTTTCATAGAAGCCTTTATGCAGAGGTCTTAAGTGAACCTAAGCTTAAGGAGACATGAGTCATTGGGTATTTAAAAAAAAAAGATACAGGGTCATTTCAATGCTGAAGGCACATGTGTTTCAGCAAAACTAAGATGTAAGAACTCTTACAGAGCAGTTCAGAAATGATGACACTGAAGCCCTATGTATGAAAAAATGTACATGTAGGGAAAAGTCAAATGTGTGTGTTTTGTGAGTGTGTGTGTTTTACCAGTGTGTGTATCAGTATGTATGTTAGTGTATATGAGCATTTATGTATATACATGTATATTTGAGTTTGTGAGGGTGTAAGGGTGTAGAGGTGTACACATTGGCCTGAGGAAGATCAAAAGTTTGGGGTCAAGCAATTACAGGGAGAAATTAATATATACTCAAGGCACTGTTCTTGAAATTTTAAAGACATTTTCCTATTTAATATCTATAAGATATACATGAAAGTATTGTAATTTATGTCTACTTTACTGGTAAGAAAACTAAGCCTCAAAAACTTTGAAGCAACTTAATCATATTCACAAAGAAGACAAGTACCAGAAAGATTTTCTCAAACTTAAAACTACTAAAGCATTTTTATATTTGTATCCTTCAGAAAGTATTTCTTGAATTGTATGAACAGATTGAGGTACACTTATTGAATTGGTTATAATCCAGCTATTCTGAATCAATACAATGACTTCATTTTATAAACTGTTCATTAGCTAAGCACAATTTTTGGGCAAACTATGTTAGTCAATATAGCCACAACGAGATTACTAGAAATATTTTTAAAATCTTGTTTTAGAAATATAATCGTGTCCTAAGTATGCTGAAGTAAGAAATTTGCTTTTGGATTTTAAAATAGATTTGAATTTTAAAAGCAAATTTCTTACTTCAGCATATTTAGAACATAATTATATTACATTCAAGAACATTTTTATGTTATTAAATGTAATAAAAATGATAATTATATAATTTTTTGATCAACTAACAATAACTGGAAAGTAAAAATAGTAATATACCTTTTATTAGTAAGTAAGAAAACCTATTTTATATTTATTTATTTGACTACCTCACTACAGAGACTCTTATTTTTTTCAAAGCAAAATTACATTTCATTTCAGGTTGAATTATTTTTTTATTTTTCATGCAGTATGTGAAAAATATCATCTAGAATTCTATGTAACTGTAGCCCTGTAAAAATATCTGAAATGCTTTATTTGGAAAGGACAAGGATCAATTGTCACTAGAAGCAGTGTATGTTTTATTTCATGAATGTTAAAGTATGACAAATTGTATAAAGAATAATATAATAAACACCAATGAACTATCCAGTTTAAGCTATAATGTGTCATTTGTCAGAATTTATATTAAATGAAATGTTAAGCACCTGGCAGACATTTAAAATGCACATTCATACTTAAAAATGATTCGTTATTTTGCCTTTCTTAGCAAAAAAATTAAAATGGGTTTTCACCCTCAGACTTGCATAGATCTTTTTACACAAGAGACATATTGTTTTGTGTGCCAAGTGTCAAACTGACTTCTTGTCAATTTAGGAAATGACTATTTGAAAATTTACTATTGACCATCTGTTCTGTTGATGGAGTGGCAGGTGTTCCTACTTTGCTTTACCAAGTCTTAATAATTTATTGGAGCTGAATGATACTCATGGAGATATAAAGATTGCTTGTTGTTTTGGTTCACTAGTTGGACAACATGGATGTTTTCATAGGAAAAATCTATACAATTAAATACTAATATAATTATCTGTCTTCAGTAGCCTTGTTTACATGGGGAAAAGTACAAGTAATCATTTTTAATGAATGTCTAATATACCCAGATTTTTAAATTGGATACAAATTAGAAACATTCCAATTGATTTTTGTGTGAATATGTATATAGCTTCTTTGCATCTATATTTATATGTCTCAATATTTCTTAATGATTATATTACTTTCTGATAATTTTCCTATATTTGAAATGCTTATAAATATAAACTGTTATGCAGACAGTTCTCTGGAAAATGAGTAGACAAATAACAACGAATTTCTTTTAACATATAGTAGACTGAAGTGTTAATCACCTATGTTATTTTCAGGCAGTGAGTAATATGAAAATTTGCATTACTCTTTTTAAATTCATAATGAAAATTTAATTAAACCATGTAATTGCTAATATTGTTACATGCAATAGGATTTCTCACTAGCCACAAAATAGGATTACAGTAATATTTCCAACCTTAAAAACTGGTCTTATTTTTAATAATTGCACTATTTTAATTGTTATATTGTTATTTTTGTTTGTATAAATGTAAAGTGTACAAGTATAGTTTTATTACATAGATATATTGCATAGAGTCTAACAAAAGATTATACCACATGTGTATACTTGATAGAAATATGATAATTCTTCTCATATAAAAAACGTTTGTTCACTCTGTGTAGGGAAATATATTGGCTCTCCAAGAGAAATCTTTCATGCAGTTCAACTAGTATGTCTTTTATTTGACTCACAATAGTATCCTTTGGTTTTTAAAAAAAAATCACCCCAAGGACAGGCTAGATTTTGTCCCCTCTCTGAACCTTGTGAATTGGATGTTACAATGACCATAATGATATCATTAACTACATTACCTAAGAAAAGGAGGATACCAATTATGTATGATATGCATAAATTAAGCCTTTATCTTTCTCAGCAATTGCTGTAATGTGAGATAAAGGCAAAGATGAGATTACTTAGATTCCCCTCTGTTCTTTTTCTCTTATGTAAGCCTTCTAACATAAAGAATGTTGCAATATGTTACATACTTATAAACTTGTCAAGGCCATATGGCAACAAAACAGTTTAAAATAAAACAAAACCTTAACATATAATGTCCAGAAAACTGGTCAAAACAATATAATTTGCCTTGTTTCTATATTAGTTTCTTGTTTATTTGTTTTTAACATTCACCAGTCTTAAAATCAACTGGGAATCAGAGACTGAGTTTCTAATTCATTTATTATTCTCTACAGTTCTTGGTACACATTAGGTAAATGACACTGGCTTAGGGACTGGTAATTGTATAACCTTTGAAATACATGACTTTACACCAAACTGTGGTGACAAAAGTATGCATAAAGAATACCTATGCAACAATATTGTATGTTCTTCACATGTACCCCAAAACCTAAAATGCAATAAAAAAAATGGTGTAATAAAAAAAAAAAAAAGAATGGCTATGAGTTTTGAAAGGTGATACATGCAAAATGGACTTTAAAGAAAAATATGTATTTAAACTTGGATTTTTCAACAATATTTTCTTACACAAAAAGAGATTAGAATTATGAATTCCCATATACTTAACATTAGAAACGTATCATAGTTTAACTAGACTTGCTCTATTTACCTGCCTTCTTTTATATTTGCTAAAACATTGTAAATAAACTCTCAAACGTCATACCATTTTGATCCTAGATACTTTAATATTAATCTCTGGAATCTATGGTTATCTTCTTACATAAGTATAATTATTAATGAAATTAACATTACACTTGGGGGAGTTATCTAATCCCAATCCATAGTCAAATGACTACACTGTCAGGAGAAAAAAAATGTCTTTTCACCGGAATTTTGTAAAATTACGATAGAAAACAATGGCAACATTGCATGTAATCATTAGATTTCAAATCCCATTTAATATTTGGCAGCACTTTTTCCTCTTTCTTATCCCATTATCTTTTAAAAGAAACTGGATTCATGGTATAATAGCCTAGGATCTAGATTAGTCTGTTGACTTCTTTAAAATGTTATTTCACTTGAATTTCTTTTCTATTTTCTATATTTCTATACAATTGAAAGTTATCTCTAATGACATGAATAGAATCATGCTCAATATTTTTCTTTTAACAAGAATGCTTCAAGCTTGGGCTTTATATTGCAGCACATCAAGAGTTTTTCATGTCTGGTTTTCCCGCTCTCAGGGTTACCAAGACTGAAGAATATTTAGTGAGTTAGGTAGCAACTGGCTGATGTGTCCTTTGTATAACTCCACGCTGATTTTTTTTTCCCCTAAGAATTTTGCTTACTAATGATCTTTTCTGAATAAAGCATTTCATTTCACTGGTATTTTTATTTTTCAAAAATCAATACTCCAAATGGCTTGCAAAATTTCTGTACTAAGCTCCAGGGTAAGATTTCCTTTTTCTCAACTATTTGAGATTATTATACTTAATGGTGAATGTCGATCCTTATCATATATTTACTTTTATCAAATAACTGGACATCTTACATCTGATATCTAGCCAGGATAGAATAATTCCCAATCCTTAAATGTGATGACTTTGATACTCTGCTCAGAACACAGACTTACTATCTTCTTAGATATATCATCCAGAATATTTACGTGCCATTTTATTATTGGCAAATCACAGTCTTACAAACTGGACCCTGGACAATGTTGTTCCAGTGGTGGCTATTTTTATAACCTTGTGGATAAATCTGTAAGTAATGATAAATATTAACCTTTTCTTTGCCTTTGATTCTCTGTACAGGAAAAATTTATCGACAGTACCACTTGAAATAAACAGATATTCATCCAACTGGGGCTTTCAAATATGTTATATGTCAATATACAATAAAAATTAGGGACATTTGTTGACTTACTCTTTAGGTCATTTAACTAATATTTATCTAAATATTTTTGTGTGCTAGGAACTGAAATTATGGTGATGAATAAGGCACAGTCACTTTCCTCAAGCTAGTTTCAATAAAATGCAGTTGCCTGACATGTAAAAAGGCAATTGGATATGAGTGTGGTAAGTGCTATAATAAGAGCAAGACAAGTTTCTGTTATAAACACTTAAAAAATGAACTTTACCTAGCTTTAAGAAATAGTGAGTAGTTTTCCTTCAGTGGCAGTGTCTAAGCTAGATACTGAATTCATTACCAAGTTGAAGGAATTAAGAGTGATCTCACAGGAAGAGTCAAGAATAACTGACCAGAAACCATGCACTGTGCCTCATCAAACAACAAATAGGGCATTTAGTCTAGCTGGACCCGAATTTAAATAAAATTTCTCATTGGGGAACAATGAGAGACAAGGCTTGATGGGTTGTATTAGTTAATTTATTTTTATGTGGAAATGTTGCACATTAAAATATTTTAAGGGCGTGTGTGGTTTTTAGTTGAGGAAAAATACACAATTGGTATACAAAAAATTACTAGAAATAGGAGTTGAAACACAGTAGACAACTAGCCATATTATATAAGTACCTCCAAAATGGCAGGTCTGCAGATTACATATTTCAAACAATAATTTTTGGTAATCATCTACATTTAGTTAACTTTTAAAATAGTGTTATACAATGCGTTATTAAATCACCTAGACATATATTTTGTGATGACTTTATTTGAAATGAAGCTCAAAGTGAAAGCACATTTTACAATAGTAATTTACTAAGATTTTAGCTATTATCTGACTTCTTTTTTAATACAGCAGAGATAATAATGTCTGCTGATCTCTACTTTAACATTTTTTTGAATGTTAAAACAATGATTCTTATTTCTTATCACTTTAAGCTTGGAAGCTTTATTCACCCTTATACTGTGTGTAAACCTCAAGTATCTGTTTTGTTTGTTCATTTGTTTGTTTTCTATTTTAAGAGGTATCATATATTCTAAACTACCTTTATGGAGAGACCTATGACTCTTCCAAATCGTCTTTCCACAGTCTTCCTCCAAGTAAAAGTAGGTTGGCTTTTCATTTAAATAAATACCTTTTCATCCTATTCCATGTATTTTATTAGAAGATCTCCACTTTGCTTTATTTCTTTTCTCTCTTCATCTGCAGCTGATAATATTCACTACCTTGTAAAGTTGTTATAAGGATTAAAACAAAAAAATTCCAAGGAAAGTGTTTAGAACAATACTTTGTACAGAGTAAAATTTCAATGTGAATTATGTATTTATATTAAAATTTATCAATAAAAATTATCACGATAATTTGAGTATTAAAGTGTATGGCTCTAGTTATCTGCAATCAAAGAATTGTTATATTTTCTATTTTTTTCAGAAAATATGGCTTCACATTCATTGACACTTAAAATTAATTAGCTTGACAGTATTTATATGTATGGAAGATTGGTCAATAATATGTATGAAAGATTAGCTAATAACATCTAGTAAATTTATGTTTCTAGATAGGGACTGGCACATATGTTTTATCACAGATGGAAGCTAAAACTATTTAGTATGGTCTACCTAGACCACTGTTGAGGAGGAGTCTGAGGCCATGTTCAAGTTCAGAAGGAAAAAGAGAAGATAGGCAAAAAGCATGTCTCCTATGTGCCATTCTAACATCTAAATACTTTGAAATGAAGCTTTGTAATAAATGAGAAAATAAAGGAACTACATATTTCAGTTCCCTTATTTTGATACAGAAGAATTAGTTTTGCTGAATTTATCTATAACCTGATACCCTTTACACTAAGAAACAGGTATTTCCAAGAATAACCCTAGATGACTCATTGCTGTTTTTACTGGAAGAAAGTTTATGAGGACATTTTTCAGCCATTTATACAACATCTAGCTTCACAAGAAGTGAAAGGAGAAAAATGTCTCTCTTCTGATTGCCAGGAGTAACTGGACTTATATTGGGCAATTGGGTTAATCCTAGGAATCTTGTGAATGTTGATAATGACTCCCTTTTTATTTTTACTATTAGAACCTTAGAGACTTTTTTGTTTGTTCCAATGCTAGCAAATATATCAGGAGAGTTTACAGAATTATTTTTGTCTTGTAACTTCATTCTTGGCTTCACTTTTTTATTTCCTATGCTTATTTTACCTTTGCTTTCCATTCTTTATTCATTCAATATTTATTTTATATCATTATTTTTGTATGTATGTATGCATATATGTATATATGTATGTATATATATATACATACATACAGACATACATATATATGTGTATATATGTATATATATAATGAATCAACTTAATATATCCTGGAAGAAGGCAGAATTTGCCTAAAGAAATACAAAATTAATAAATTTAAAATGCTTACTGCAGACATTTTTCCTGTATCTTTCATTTAAGTAAACACCTTGTGAAACCATGTAAAAATCTGGATGTTTACAAGTCTTTGAAAAATGTTTGAGTACCTATCATCTTCTAGACACTTTGGAAGATGTTGGGAAGCCAGCAGTGAACTAGTAAGGGAAAAAATAATTGGTTAAAAGATAATAGGAATTTAGAGGTAGTGTTGGAGGAAATAAAATAAACTTTGTAGAAATAACTCTAAACGGCTTTAATTTTCATAACAATGAGTGCTAACTTGATGAAAATAGATATGTATAGCTGTGTTAAGGGTCCTGAAAAAATTAAAATATTAGAAAAGAAAAATAAGTTGTTTTTGTGCAAAAGTCCATTAATCAACAGAGGTTTGTTGAAAGGTGTTTATTTTTGCATGGCCATATTAAGAAAACAATTTTGTTGGAAGAATTACTAAAAGTTAAATAACTTATCATTAGTATGAAAGTTTCTGGGTCTTAGTCTTTTATTTTGCTTTCTTGTCAACGCATTTTTAACACAATGTTTGATACAATGCTGTTTATTAAGAATGAAATTATCATATTAAATTGCAAGTGAAAGATCTATTTGTGTGAAATACAACTGCCCCTTTTGGGGGGAGTTGTTACTCAGTATGAAAACATTTAAGAAGGAAAAATAATAAAATATTTAACATGAGGTATTTGCTTTTCAATTCAAAGATAAATCATGTCATTGTATTTGGTGTATATTAGTCATTTTTTATTTTAATATTTAAATAATTTTAGAATAATTTTAGATTGACTGGAAAATCACAGCAGTAGTACAGTGCATGCTCATAGACCTTTCATCTAGTTTCCTCTAATGTTGGTACCTTACATAATCATAACACACTATCAGAATCAAGAAATTAACATTGGTATATAATTATTAACTAAACTACTAATTATACTGAGATTTCCACCAACATTGTTTGTCCAATGATCCAGTCCAATATATTGTATTCCATTTAGACTTGGACCATTTGGAGCAAGTAGAGTGAGCATTTGAAAGAATGGTATTTATGTCAATCAGACCTGTAGTTCAAGTTTGCTAATTGTATAATTTATAGATTTGGTCAGGTAGGTCAACTACACTGAAACTTATTTTCTTCATTTGCAAAACAAATTGATATAGTATGTAATAGTATTTTTTTCAAAGAGACGCTGTAAGGATTTAATAAAATACAGTGCCTGACATGTAAACTCTCAGTATGTTCAATCCCTAGGGGAATCTTAAGTTTTATTTTCACAAACTCAATTGTAAACTAGAAAAGACTTATAAAGCAAAATGTTTTAAAATGGACCTGAATTATGTTATTTTATTTGACTAAAAATAAAATAATCACATAAGATGTGAATAGTCACTTGCTGATTGTAATAACTTCATGGTTACTGGGTTTGAAGATTGCTTCATGTGTATCTTTGAGGGACAGTATTGCAAAATACAGATGAAAGTCACTACCAAAAGAATGATCTAATAATGGTTAAAGTTAGGGAAATAATTCATTATTTGATCAAAATAATTATTTCATTTATAATTCTAGTGTAGCAACTAAATGAAAAAACAGTCCTCATTTATCTGCAATATTACTAGCAATTTATTCAAAGATGAAGTTACAAGTTGTAACACAGATTTTGCACTAAAAATTGTGTACAATGAATAATAAAATTCTACTTTGAATAAGAATACATTTTGCCTTTCATAAAACTGATAGTTATTATTTCAGCATAGCTACCAATAAACCTAGTTCATTTTAAACTATTTTTTCTTGTTTTGTTTTTAGCTTCATCATAATAATAACTTTTATTTCATGAAAAGCAGTCAGACTGCAACAGATTCATAAAATTTCATTATATTAGAACACATTCCTGAGTGATTTTTATAATGATCACAGCAATTTTTCTAGTTATTCCAAAAGATTGCTTGTTCTAACATACTTATAAAAGGAGCTGTTATTGCAATAAATCTATTATATATTCAGAATGTCAATTAATGTGCTTTGGAATAATGGAGGAAGGGAGTTAATTATAAAAGATGTATTCTGAATAATGACTGCCTAACAAATGTCAGGAAAAAGGGAAAAGAAATTGGTGAAAGATGTATCTGGAATTGTTTTTTTAGGAAGCAGTAAAACATGATAGAATAAAAAAGTCATAAGAAAACACCTAGCTATCCTATATGCATTTAATTGTCCTCTGGATTACTATGTGAATATTGAAAACCATCATCACTAGACTGAGAAAGGTAGAGTAGTTATTTCCCCTATATTGTTTGAATTATTACTGTGATCAGTTGTTGATTTTGTAAAGAAAAATGTTAAAGTTAAACTCTTTTCACAGACAGGAATTTGTGATCATCTGAGATACTTGTAGAAAGATTTCTAGAGTTAGAAAATGGCATGACATTATTTTTAAAGTCTGTTCCCTAATATAAGATTTGAATGATTTATTTTTCTGAAAAATTTCAGAGTATGGCAGCCTTAGAAAACTAAATTATTTTTCAGGTACTCTATTAAATAAATGATTATAAATATTAATAGATGATTATTCCATTACTGGATTTGATCAATCTCTTCAGATACTTTATGAAGCAGCCCAGATTTGTTTCTTTTGATGGGATCTTTAAAAATTGTAAACAATGTTCAATTCCACTCCCCAAAGAGAGTGAGGAATCGGCATCTATTCAACAACCCCTGCTACAAGTCAGAAGAATATCACAGACCCTTCCCTTTATTCAGTGGATTCCTCCACAATGGTGATATTTCCATTGAATACAATGGCCAGAAATAAAAAAAAAAAAGAGGGAGAGAAGAAGAGAAGAAAGAAAGGGAGGGAAGAAGGAAGGGAGGGAAGGAGGGAGGGAAAGAAAAAGAAAGAAAAGAAAAGAAAGAAAGAAAGTGAGAAAGAAAGAGAAGATCAAAAAAAGAAGTTTACATATCCTGATCCAAGCAAGGATTTCATTCAAATATCTGCTTATTTGCAAGGAAAAAATAAATAAAATAGAATTGACTAGGAAAAAAATGGTTAACCTTCTTAAGTCTCAAAACCAGTGTCTTCACTATTTCCTCATAGATCTTTTCAGACAAAGGGGAAAAAGGAGGACTTTATCGGTTTGCATTTCTTTGAGTTTGTCATTTTGCATTTTAAAACTGCGCTATGACTTATTTATAAATGTGTCTTGAATTATTTGTGTCATTCTATTTGCCTATGGTCTATTCACATTATTTCAAGGTTAGTTTTTCTGAATTCATTAATGTTTATGTTCAAAATAATCATTTTTATTTCCCAGATGTAGTCAAAGAGTCTCTTCCATTTCTTAATGCCCATCAGTATCATATTTCTCCAAGGTTTTTTGGTAACTGCTAGGGAGATTGAAAATAGCTATGTAAACAGCTTCAATTATGAGAACATTTCAGTTCCACTGGATTTCCTTCAAGGAGCATGTCCCAAAGATAACTTTATAAATTGTCCATATGAGTTGAAAATCTACATTTATGAATTGATTTAACAATTATTCACTGAATATCAATTTTTGCATCAAGCAGAGAAAAAGAAAGATCATTGCAGTTTCTGCTCTCAGAGAACAAAAACACTAGAAAGACAACCACAATCTGCCTGCCTAGATTTAAAAATAGTTTGTAATTTTAAATTGTATGCCACACTAATGAAATGAGGAAATAATCTTGCCTTAGTAGTCTCTCCAACATTTTGTTGTTAATATCATGAGTCTTCATAATGTAGTCTGATTTTCAAAGCCTTTGAAATCATCTTGATTTTCAAAGCATTTACAGCATAAGTACCCTGGTTTCTCTACAGTTGCTAGTTTATAGTTAAAAAAGTATTTATTTTCTTCATTGAAAAGTGGAGTGTATGTATATGTATACATATATATATATAACACACATAAAGTGGAGTGTATGTATATGTATACATATATATATATATAACACATGTATGTCTGTGTGTTATATACACATACACACATATGTAACACACATACACACAAAAATATATATATGTATATATTTTTTCTGGAAAGTCACTTGTATACACACACACACACACACACACACAGTGATGCTCTAGTAAATGTCTAACAACTAGCTTTCCAGAAAAAAAAAAAAGAAAAAAAAAGCTGTGATCTGTAGTACTGCTGATTTCCGTGGTATAAAGTACTCCCAACATGGTTGATTTCAAGCTACTAATGTGACCTCTACCAGCTCACAAAATCTCTGAAAATTAACGATTGGATATGGGATCAGTATAAGACAGTTTTGGCCATCATATACTATGATCCAACCACATACCATAGCACTTGGGACACACTAAATGTTTGATAATGGTAGTTTTTATTCATAACTGAACTTTGCACACGTATAGGAAGAATAAATACATTAAAATTTATGTGGACAGGGCAAGGTGGCTCACTCCTGTAATCCCAGCACTTTGGGAGGCCAAGGCAGGCCCATCACTTGAAGACAGGAGTTTGAGACCAGGTGGGCTAACATGACAAAAGCCTGTCTCTATTAAAAATACAAAAATTAGCCTGGCTGTGTTGGCACATGCCTATAATGCCAGCTACTCGGGAGGCTGAGGCAGGAGAATCGCTTGAGTCCACGAGGCAAAGGTTGCAGTGAGCTGAGATCATGTCACTGCACTCCAGCTTGGGTGACACAGCAAGAGTCTTTCTCAAACACAAAATAAACAAGTAAATGAATAATAAAAATTTATGTGCTCTTTGCTTATTAATTAATGTGAGATTGGAGATTCATTTCTAGTCACTCCCTTTGATGGTTCCTTCTAACAGCAGGGACAGAAGTCGGGCAGAGAATATTAAAAGGGAATTTTTTAAAATAATTAAATATAATGTGACAATGTTCTCAAACCGTGAAGGGTGCAAAATTTATAGATAAATGTTAAATAATACATGTTCTTATTTTTAAGTAGGATGCTCAGTCAAAATATAATACATTCAGCCAAGTTTTTATTTCTGTTTGCCCTGAAATCATATACTCTAAATACATCTTTTTAAGGGAAAGAAGAAAAAGGTTGCATAGAGTCATTTCTCAGTATTGTCAGTTGTATAAAGTTATTGTACAGATTCATATTGCTAAAAAAGGGTGGATATTTGGGTTCATGTTTAAGCAGATACAAAATAGCAGTAAAAGGATTTCACATATGAAGCAGGCTTGGAGACAGGATTTATTTAAGAAAAATTTGACCACTAAGAAACAGAAAACTATATCTTATAGGAAAAGTCAAATTATTTAATTTGGGGACTTTGTTTTCCCTAAAAATAAACTTTGAAAATAGTCTAAACAAAGAAGCAAACATGCCCTGTGGAGAAAACTGTATTATTATCTGTTCAGGATACACTTGTCTGTGTATAAGACGTGGAATGAGGTCAAGAGGTTTCTGCCCACAGAGAGCCAGTTTGGTTTCCAAGACATAAACTTTTTCAGGTAGTTACAATAGAAGCAGAGGTTACCATTTTAAACTTTTCCACTGTGTAGAAAAAGTAAATTCTAAATCATGTAGTGCGTTGAGCAGAGGACCATTAAAACATAGCAGGGCAGCAGGAAGAAAATCATACATTGCTTCGTTCTCAGGATATAGATTTCCTCCTCACAATAATATTCCCTGATATTTCTAGTCAGCATTCGGTGACCCTGATCTCTCGGCCCATAAAATCCTGAATTGCTCAAAATGCATTAATTAAACTTTATTAAAATTACCTTTTAAGTGGTGTGTATCCTGTATTTGGCTGAATTCATGAAAACAGTAAGACTGCTTGTCTTGGGAGTAGGAATGGGAGTAGTTTCTATCCAAGAGCTGAATGGATAGGTCAGTAAGTCATAGAATTATAATTCTTCTTCCTTCCCCACATTTCCTTGTAGTGTTCATCAGCTCCCACTTTATAGATATGTGCATCCACTAAGTCTCATGCCTGAGGGTTAAGACCAAGACAGCACAAATCTCTATCAGGATGAGGAACTGATATTTTTCTTAAGCATTCATTTCCATATTGCATTCTGTTGGAAGTCAGGGCTCATAGATTAAAACTTAAGGGACTTGTCTACTGTACTGCTGCTTCTTTCTCATGCTCTAAAGACAGACCCTATTGTCTACATCCATTTGTGCTGCCATGAAAAAAGTCTGCAACTAGATAATTTATAATGAACAGAAGTTTATTTCTAACAGTTCTGGAGGCTGGGAAGTCCAAAATCAAGGCACTAGCAGGTCCAGTGGGCTGATAAGGGCTGTTCTTTGCTTCTAAGATGGTGTCTTTTTGTGGCATTGTCTGAATAACAGTGTCCTCATGTGGCAGAAGAGAGTGAATTAAACACTGTGTGTTCACTGGCCTCTTTTATAAATGTTTCAATCACATTCAGGAGACAGGAGCCCTCATGGCTGAATCAGGTCTTTTAATTAAAGCTTGAAAACAAAATGGCCTAAGCTCAATAAGGATAAAATTTCAAATATTCTCAAATTATAATGTACGTATGAATTATTGGTGTATGTCAGTAGTTTTGATACCGAGATTTTTCATTTCTAACAAGATCCAAGGGATTATCATTGTTGTTGATCTACAAACTACAAAACTGTAGTAGAAACAGTCCAAAGATGCAGAGCATCGGATTTAAACGATGGTTTAATTACTTATTTTTTTCTCATATTTCTTTCATCTATCTTCTTGCTGATATCTCACATCCCTGACCACTTACTCCTCCAAATTAAGAAATGATCTTTGCTCATATCCTTGCCATGTATATGCACAAACATATATATGGATGTATGTATATCTTTTTGTATGTGCATATATATACATATATATATACACATATATATTTGTTAGAATAGTAAAAATAATGTGAATTGAAGGAAGTAGATGATATCCACAACATTTAAGAATAGATATTCACAACTCAGGAGGCTAAAGCAGGAGAACTGCTTGAGGCCAGGAGTTCAAGACCAGCTTGGGCAACATAGCTAGACTCTGTCTCCTCAAAAACATAAAAACTTAGCCAAATATGATGGCTTGTGCATATAGTCCCAGCTACTCATAAGACTGAGGTGGGAGGGTCACTTAAGTCCAAGAGATTAAAGTTACAGTGAAGCCATGATCACTCTACTGTACTTCAGCCTGGGCAATAAAGTGAGGCTCCGAACTTAAAGAAAAAAAGGATTACATGTTCAAACCTGAAAATTATAGCTAAGGGAATAATACAATAAGGTAAACAAAGCAGCCATATATGAAATATATTTTTGTTTATTTGTTTAATTGACTTTTGTATATTGTATCATACTGAATATGTGTGCTCTAAAAATGAAATACAATAAAGCTGATACTGGAGATTCCAGATTACAAGTTCTATTATAAAAAATGCTGTACATTATTCTTTCATAAAGCCTCATGGACATAACTTTATTTAGATCTGCTATGACCTCTTAATAAAGGGTACTTTATATTTTTGGCATTTAGAAATAAACTACAGTTTTTATATTATTAAGGAAAAGTTTTATTAATCTTATTGGAAATAACCCATTGTTCATTTTATTTGTTTTTGTTCTCAGCCTCCATTTGAAGTTTCTAATAGATTGCAAGTAAGACTGTATACTCCAGAGATCTGGTGACAAATTGTCTGGGCTTAATTCTTGGCTATGTATTACATTGTTTTACTTTAAAAAGCTACCTAACCTCTCTAGGTTTCAGTGTTTCTATCTGAAAAATCGGGATAATAACTGACTAATCTTTTTTTTTTTAATTAGTGGAAGTACATAAAAACTCCTTAAGATAGTGTTTGACACATAATGATCACTTTGTAAATCTACAGTATTTTGGTACTTGATGCCTGCTGGTAGCACAAAGATGAAAATGAAATAACGTCTGTTCCCATAAAGAGTGATTTATGGATTCTTGAAGAGCAAGATATATTGTAAGTATGAACCAATATACTGGATGGAGAGGAGTCAAGTCTGAGTCAATACTGGGATATTGAACATAGCTCTACGGTAAACTTTCCTGTTGGCTAGTAAAATGGATGAAGAGATCTATGTTGAAAACAATAAGGAGGCAGACAGCATTCCTATTTCCCATTATTGATTTAAGAGAGGAATGAGGATTGTAGTTTGCAACAAGCTTAGAAAAACCATTTTTATTTTAAATATATGAAATTCAAACAGTACATGTACTGGTTTATATTATAATTATAAATTAATAGAAAATGCCTTGTCCCAGAGTTCCAAAGAACCATTATTCTGTACATGTAAATTTTTTCACAATGCTTGAACTTAATGACTTAGATATATACATCTATAATAGTGATTGTCAAAGCCTCTCAAAAATAATGGCATTTTACTATTCCCACTGTATCCTTAATCTTTTGCTTACAATGATAATATCTGTATAATATTTCATAATACATTTTCACAAATAAAATAGTACATAAAGAGATATTTGCAAAATAATTAATTTTCTTTCTCTATCTCCTCCCTCAATAGTACTCTATTACAGTAACAGAAATTATTTTATTATGAATTTTCCATGCTTTTTTCTGGGATTATAAATTAATTTGCAAACTTGACTCATAGAGAATACTCATACAAATGCATACATATTTATAGTATTTATTTTTTAGTTCTTAAAAATTAGGATACCATGTACACCATATTAATTAAACTTATTGGCATATTGAGATGTGTTTTCAGGACAATGTACAGTCAGACTAGAATACTCTGTGCCTTGAAATAAATTTAGTTATTTTGTTTTGTTTTGTTTTGTTTTGTTTGTAATGCCAATCAGAGCTTCTGAATAGCACAAGGCAAAAGCTGTCATCACATCTAATTGATATTATTCTGGACAAGAGATAAAACTATTGACATTTATAATACAATTTCTTTAATTGTCCTATTTTATAGAAATATTGAAAGTAGTTTGAAGGCCATTATTAATATTTAGTCTTTAGGGGTCTTTATGTTCAAACTGTATATACAGATTTACATTTTTAACTCTTGAAATGTAATGAATAACAAGTACTGGAAAAGGAAATTGTTAACTTGGAAAATTCTATCAGAATCCCTGCAGAGCAATATAAAAATTTTAAATGTGGGAGCAGTCATGAGTTTTACTTCTTCAAATAAATTCTGGGAACTGTTCTTAGGATTATGTTGATCTTGTTTTCTTAAGGGAGTGGTTAGGTGACAGGAAGGATAAAGTGACAAATTTCTCCACCCTCTGCTGCTGCTTGTCAAGGCCACACTGATATTCATCTCCCTTCCCTACTACCCATTCCAGATGCTAATCACACTAGGTTAGCAAACGCCTCTGCAGGTCTCAGTGACTTACTTGGTGAAGATCCCAAACTATCACTCTTATCCTCTGTGATTGTTTAAGGGAGGGGCACTTCAGTTATCATGGATTGGAATACAAAGTAAAAGGTGATGTCAAAATACATCACCTAAGTGCCAAACCTATTTAGAATACCAGATTAGACTACTTAGATTAAATAAACAAATTCCTAGAGGGATATAATTATCAAAAATCAATCAAGAGAGCAAAGGTAATCTGAATATATCTATAACAAGTAAATAAAATAAATAGAAATATTATTTAAAATCTTCCCCCACACTTATACAAAAAGAAGCCCACTTTATGAATTGAATAGTGAATTATTGGAAATATGTAAATAATAAATAATAATTATCCTTCACAACCTCTTTCACAAAATAGAAGAGAGATCATCTCTCCTCATTCTATAAAACTAATATTACCATAATATTAAGGCCAGACTTAGACAATGCAAGAAAAAAGATAGATGAAAACCCCTCATGAACATATATGCAAAAATAATTGTATTTAAATTTTGTTTCAAAGTTCACTGTTGTATACTGTAGTTCCCATATTTTACAACATATCTCTTGAACTTATTTCTCCTACCTAACTTAATTTTTTATCATTTCTTGAACATCCCTTCAACTCCTTCTCCTCAGTCCCCAGTAACCATTATTCAACTCTATACTTCTATGAGTTTGACTTTTTGCATTCCACATATAAGTGAGATCATTCATTATTTGTCTTTCTGTGACAGTTTTATTTCACTTAACAAAATGTCCTCTAGGTTCATCTGTGTTGTCGCAAATGATATTTTCCTTTTTAAAAACACTGAATATGATTTCATTATATATATATATATATAAAAGCAAACACAGACGTGGGATTACAGCAAACTAAAAAGCTTCGGCACAGCCAAGAAAACCATCAACAGAGTATAGAGACAACCTATAGAATGGAAGAAAAGATTTGGCAACCATGTATTTGATAAGGCTTTAATATTCAAAATATCTGTGGAGCTCAAACAACTCAATAGTAAGGAAACAAAAAATGGGCAAAGGATATGAGTAGACATTTCTCAAAAGAAGACATAAAATAACCAACAGGTATATGCTCACCATCACTAATCATCAGGGAAATCCAAATTAAAATCACAGTAAGTTATCACAGAAACGTGTTAGAAGGCTATTATCAAAAAGATGAAAGTATCAATTGCCACTGAAGATGTGGAGTAAACGGAACGACTGTACACTATTTGTGAGAATACAAACTAGCATATTATAGAACACAGTATAGGCATTCCTCAAAATGTTAAAAATGGTACCACTATCCAGCAATTTCACTACTGAGTACTTATTCAAAGGGAATGAAATCAGTATTTCAAAGAGACATGTGCTCCCTCTGTTTATTACAGCATTAGTCGCAATAGCCAAGATATAAAGTCAATCTAATTGTCCTGAAGCGGATTAATGGATATAGAAAATGTAATGTGTATGTGTTTACACACACACACACACAGACACACACACACACACAGATATGATTCAGCCTTAGAAGAAAATTCTGTAATTTGTGAAGACATAGATGAACTGGAAGACATTATGTTAAATGAAATAAGCCAGACAGGAAAGGCAAATACCACATGATCTGGCTTATGTATGGTATTCTTAAAAATTGCTAAGAGCGTAGACTTTAAGTGTTTTCATCCCATAATTAGTAAGCATGTGAGATAATAATGCACATGCCCATTAGCTAGATTTAGCCATTTTACAATGTATACATATTTTACAATAACACATTACACACAATAAACATATACAATTTTTGTCAATTAAAATATTTAAAAATTAAAAAAACCCTTTTTATCTAAAAATAACTCGACAGTAAATTACTGTGATTTGTGGCATGCAACCCAAATTCTGTTCAAAATTAGGTGAATTTTAATAACAAAAGTCCATTCACATTTGTTTATATATACTTTGCTTATATAAACAAATTGTGTAAGTAATTACAGCTACAAAAAGAATAACAGAAAATGAAGGTAGTTCCCTAATTTATTACGGAAATAGTAATTGTGATAAATGGATATATGAATTAATAGAAAATTTACTATTTTCCTCATTTTTGCTTTTCATAATTATTAATATTGTTTTATATTTATGAATAATTATGTGATAGTTTTTAATATTTAATACTAATACAGTTACAATCAATAAATTTTTCTAAAGAATATAAAAATTTTGCTGCAAAGTAATAGGTAGCTGGGTTACTAAAATTTTTTTGACACGTTACATGAGAACATAATTACATAAGGACTTAAAGTTTACGTGTATTACATATGTATGTGTAAATATATGTGTGTATATATTTAGGAGTCAGAAATAACAATATACATTTTTGATTAATTCAAAAATGAATCAAAATCATTGTTTTAACTCTCATAGGCATTCAATTTCTGTGATATTTATATTCTATTGAATATATGTAAATGTTTTTCCTTACTAATTTGCATATATTGTTAATTACATCCTTGGAACTTCTAAGCTTATGATATCAATTTTCATTGTCAGCATGGAGATGGTGAACAGATACTTGGTTTAACAATATTTGAGATGTAGGTTATCAATGATGACTGAAGACAATTGATGTTATGTCCAATCAATTTCATGGAAGTGTGGGAATGAAGCCTAAATTAGCTTAGGGATGCTTAATTTGAAGCTTGTCAGCTTATAAGACATCACTGAAATGATACATATACTGGAACAGAAGAACTAATTTCAAGAACTTATCATGAGCTAATATATACACAAGTAATACAAGCTCAGTAAAACAGTAGCTCAGCATGATTTGAACATTAAATATAAGAAAGTGAATAGTTTTTATTTTCTTTTTTAAAAATGTGATGCACCCTGGAGTATCCATATGTAAAATAAGGTTCACTAAATAAAATAACGCTTATCAAAACTTAATTTAAAAATTAAAATTACCTCACTTCAAAGGAAAACTATTAGAGGCCACAAATTAATAATCTCAAATTAGTCTTCTGTTTAGGATAGGATAAAACAATATATTGTTGTTTATCTACTTTACTGAAAATATCACTTACTGTGCATATATTTTAAGTTTATTTTAAGTTTATAAAGATAAATGCCATATTGTATTGTAAGTGGACATTATGCTGTAGCATGTAATGCCAAATCTGGAAATGATTAATACCGTATCTGTTATTGGCTACATGATAAAATTGTTATAAAAATAAAACTGTATTCAAAAGGTAACAAAATAGCCATAGAGAAGAAACAGTAACAAGATACTAAATGAAGGGTATGTAATGATTGAAAAAAGTCACTTCTTTGCAATGTTTATTTGGGATAAAAATCTTTGTCCTTGAAATGAGTAGAAACTGAAAGGAGCAAGATATCAAATTAAGGTGTACATGCCAATGCCAGCGAATGCAGTAATTGGTCAAGGGGCAGCCAAGATAAACACAATCCAATAAGCTCAACTTAACTTAAATGATCCAAGACCAAGAATCATCTGAAATGTTTTGTTTTTGTTCTTTTGTTGTTGTCTACCAGATCATAACTATTTTCTTACTGAGGCCAACAAAAACAAGAGTAAAAATATTTCTAATTGGGTTGTTAAGTGACATCATCATAGAGAAAGTATTTCATCTTAGAAAGAAAAACAGGCGGAAGGTTGAGGGGAAAGAAATTAGAGGCAAGCAGATGATGAACAGTGAGATGCGTTAGGTAGGCTCAAGATGTATAAACGTACAAAGCAAATTTAGAGGAATGGTGTAAGCATGCATGTGTGCACCTGCAGGTAAAAGTGATGCTAGACAGGATGGGGACTTACATTTTAACCTACATGATTTAAACTCAACCTAGGCAGACACTATACACCTTTTTAGGGGATAAAGCAAAGACAGTGCTCTAGGAGCTTGTTTACCTTCATGTCTCCAATAATATATCATAATCTCTATCATTAAACTTTACTCACATACAAAATTCTCTAACATATCTAACAGATGCACAAAAGTTTACTTTAAATATTTCCAAATAAATACTTCGTTTTACATCTTCAAGCTAATTTTTCAAAGTTACTTCCGGCAGAAAATATATAAAATAGATAAATATTTAAATCTATATGAAATAGATTCATAATATATTCAAAATACATAAAGTAAGTTTCTAAATTGACACAAATACAGCACTTAACAAAATCACCAGTGTCACCAAGAAATAACATCTTTCAACTGCATTGTCTGTTTTTGAAATGGGGGCATTTTATTTCCACAAAGAACTGAACCAGTTAGCTAATATATAGTAAGCAGAGTAATTACATTGAAACTGACACATTTTAATTATCAGAAATGTGTCTGATTCAAGCTGGTGGCCTGAAGATGAAAACTGTGTGTATTATATTACTGAACACAATATTTTTTTTCTTTTCTCTTAATCCTTATTTTTCACAATAAGTGCCATGAAATATTGTATATTTATCCTAAAGCTACATTACTGTTATTACTATATGTTTCCAATGTTAATATAAACGAAACATGGCAAATGTTACATTATTAAGGTTTATATTACAAATACTATTTCACTTGTCCATCTTAGATAGGTTCACTCGGAACTCCATGATGCAAACGATTCTGCCTGTCAGCTTACCTCACAGATCTAGAAATAATGAACACATCAGAGGCTGACCTCAAGCAATATTCCTTCCGATTTGTTCCTTTCACAGCACACTTGGGTTATGCCCCATTACTTCCTATGCATTGTTTCATCTCATGAGTTTCTCAGAAAATGGAGAGGTGGGGGAGAGGGAGAAATCGAAAAGAAGATGGATTTTCAAGTTATAGAAAAATTGCTTTCAATAAGAACCAAATATGTTGAAAAGCTAAATCCACAGCAATTCTTCAAATGAAAAATAGATGTCATAGTTTTCTCCAGGCTGGTTTGATTCTTTTATTTGTTTCCTACACTACCTAAACTATGGTATCTAAACTAATCTCGAATATTGCAAAATCCAGTGGCCCAGATTAATACTTCTTTTGTTTTGGATATTTATATCTGTCCCTGCTTTCTCTTATTTTGAGAGTCAGTCTTACTACAAAAAAAACAAATACATCATATAAAGATAATTTGAGAAGTATTAAATTCAATAGGCTTTTGAAAATGTTATTAAGACCTTTAAATGTAACTCCTTTAGACATATATTTATTATTTTTTAAAAGCTAATGTAATCTATCTTGCCTTTTGCTTCTTGTTATTCTATTTGCATTCTACATCTATTTTCCTTGCTTTTCTCTCCATTCCTATTATTCATTATTATCTTCCAAGGGCAGAGTGTATGAGGGGCCATAACATTAGACCACCCAACTTTTAAGCAGCATAAAGAAAAATGGAGGCATCAATGAGATTTTGCCTTATGGTTTTATTTTTCAACCCTCATGTTAAATTCTTTACCTGTTCTCACTTCTTAGCAGAAGACCCACCATGCCAAATCGTTTTAGTTCCAGGCTCTAAGAAAGATATTAGCTCATAAGAAAGCAATGTCTTGTTTTCAGGCACTTGATCTTGAAGACATTATTATTATTATCATGTACAATTGGTGTATTTTGAATCAATTGTTAACCAGGTATATTAATTGTATTCAGCTTTTTACCTTTGAGTATTCTTCTATTTTCAATTTTCTAAACTAAACTAAATTTCCTAAAATATTAGGAATAAATATATATATTATAGTCATAAAACTAAGTGAGATAAAATGTACTGCAAGTGGATTCAAATTAGACCCTCTCTTCTTAATAGAAAAGATAAATATGAAAAGTGAAAAAGCAATCTGTTTCCAAATCATTGAAAAATAAAATAATAGAAAATAATGTGTCAACTAACTTATGTCATTAATAGAAAGTAAGCTGTGGTTATATTATTTTTGAGAAAAGGAAGAAAAAATGTTATAATTTTATTTCAGGAAACCAGTCCAAAATTACACAATGCTATACAAAAACATGGCAATACAAATTTTAAAAAATTCAGGAAAATAGTGGAAAGATAATGCAAGAGCCATGAGACATATTCAAGGTACAAGGTGTTTGATTAGATTCCAAAAGCAAATCATGAGCAAGATCTGTAATACATGTAAAGAGACAACAGTGAAGAACTTACTAAAACTTATGAAAGACAATGAAGGACAGAACCATGACATGTGTGGAAAATCAAGCATGATAATTAGGAAGAAAAGCACAAGTAAGCACTTGAAGGAATCACAATGGAAGACAGAGAGACCAACGAAATATATTAATTACACAAAGTTTATAAAATAGATTACGCACAGATAATAATCTCTCCAATTTAAGTTCATGCTACATCTTTATATGATTTAATTAAGTCACAAATGTGGAAACAAACCCATTGTTTGCTACTAGTTATATTGGGGAAATATGTAGAGCTATCAGAAAATGATGCTACTAGACACCACCAATTTCTGTGAAATGACAGTATTATTTCTCATGCTGGAAGAAGTATATCATCCGGTATATCAATTATAATGTGAATATACAATGGAATATTCTTCATCTCATTTAATATTAGAGGTAGGAAATGGACTCTGCATTTAACAGATCCTAAATAATTTGAAAGTCAAAACTCACAAGCCAAAATGATACTTCTTACACATGTCTCCCTTGCTGGAGTTTGTCAAGTTCAGTCACAGGAGATATTTTTTCTTTCTTTCAATTGGAGCCATTGTGTCTGGCTCTGTTTGTTTTGAATAAGTAAATGGACTTTGCCACATTTAAAAAATACAAATTCAGCCAAGAATTAATTCATAATTTGGTGTGATTGCACATTTTGCCAACAAAGAAGAAACCTTGATACATATTTGTTCAACTATTAAATCGCAATAAGATTGAGTTCCTGGTGTTTACACAGAGCAAGTTAGAAATTGTAGGATCTGGTCACTTAGTAAAATGCCAGTTCTTCAAGTTAGTTTCTATTACCGCTTGACTGGACTGCCACAACAACTGTCTAACTGTTCTCTCTGCATATATTATAACCTTTTCTGATCTGAGCCAAATTAACTTTTCAAAATTCTGTTTTGATTTGTGGCTTAAAAACTTATAATGATTCCTCATTATCTTCAAGGTAAAATTCTAAATCTTTAAAATTGATAAAATATAAACATTTGAACTTTAACGTCTAGAGTCTCAACTTTTACTGAACTTTATTTTAAACCCCTTATTTCCATTAGTAAAGTGCTGTTCACAATTCACAGAATGTGAATTACTCCGTGGTACGTACACAGGTTTTTCTTTTGTTTTGTTTTGTTTTCCTATGAGGCCTGTCTTCCAACTTTTCCCTAGAGGTTGGCTGTGTCCTTTAAATATTCTCCCATGCAAATAAATTATATCAGTATTGCAGCAAACATTAAAAACACCTGTTTGTCTTGTTCAGAAAACTAACTTTCATAAAGAAAGAGATCTGTATTCTAGCCATCATTGTTCCTATCATTTAGTAATGTTCTGGCGTGTTATAGGCACTTGGATAGTAAGGAAAAGGGTGAAGATGCGGTAGGAAGGAATTATTAAAGTATAGATCTACTGAGAGATGGTTTTGGCAACCTGCTTTATCAGAAATAGATAAATGAGTGATATAGGGAATCAATATGAGTGGGACAAGTGAAATGAGGGAGCCAAGCATCACAAGCTATTGGAAACTGAGAACACTTTCTTCTTGAATGTTTACACCAAAAACAAAGGTTCAGAATGTATTAAGATAAACACATCTGTAACAATATGGCTTTTCTTCTAGAAGATGGTTTGCAATATTGAAATAGGGCAGTGTTTTGGTGAAGGATTAATAATAAAGCTACCATCTGGAACGTGTGGGTATATTGTACAGAATCTCTGGCTTCCAGACAGAAAAGCAAGCTGTGTCATCCACCCCATCTCTTATTTTTTACCACCTTCCATGGTTACAGGATAAATAAACACTTTAATTCTAAGAACTCTGTAATAATTTGGGAATGAATTCTGCAAATTTAATATTTGTCCCATTAGCAATTTTATATGTTTACTATTCAATATATCAATATTTTTCAACATTTTGGGTATGATAAAATTGTGAAATACATTAGAACATTTTCTTGCATGTTTCCGAAAATCAAAACAAAGCAAAACAAGAAAAAACAACCAATCAAACAATCTAACAACATTAGATTTAACAGTCTTATTTATCAGACTGTTAGGAAAGGATGACATTATATGGGACTACAAGATTATGTTCATAAATACAGATTTCTGAGGGATTGTACAGCAATGGTCAGTGTCTCAAAACAGTTGACATTTACAAGCTAAAAAGTTAGATACATAGAATTAAAACTTTAGCCTCATTTCCTGTTTCTCCTATGACAAGTAATTGAAATAGCTTGGAAAAACTCCTCTAATGAAGATCAAATACAATACACTTTTAGATGTGGAATGTATTGAAAATTATAGATTTTACAGAATAAAATTTAGATTATTCCAATTATTTTAATATTAATGTTTACTGTATTGGCAACAAGTCCTTAGTATAAATTGTAGAAAAGAGAGAAAAGAATAAATTAAGAGCAAGTATTGGAAGTCCTAGCTAGAGCAATAGGACAAGAGAAATAAATAAAAGGCATGCAAATAAAAAGAAGTCAAACTACCTCTCCTTGATGACAATATGATTCTATACCTAGAAAATCCTAAAGACTCTGCCAAAAGGCCCATAGAACTGATAAACAAAATAGGTAAGGTTTCAAGATACAAAAATTAGTAGTATTTATATACACCAGTAACTTTCTAGCTGAGAACCAAATCAAGAACACAATCTTATTTACGATAGCCCCAGAGAAAATGAAATAGTTAGGAATTCATCCAACCAAGGGAGTGAAAAATCTCTACAGGGAGAACTACAAAACACTGTTGAAGGAAATTAGAGAAAACATAAATTAATGAAAATATATTCCATGCTTATGAATAGAATCAATACAGTGCAAAATGACTAAACTGCCCAAATATGTTTACAGATTCAACACTATCTCTATTATAATAGCAATGTCATTTTCCACAGAATTACAAAAATCTATTCTAAGATTCATATGGAACCGAAGATCCTGAATAGCCAAAGTAACAGAGGCATTACATTGCCTGACTTCAAACTAAATTATAAGAATATAGTAATCAAAACAGCATGGTGTGCTGGTACAAAAACAGGCACATGGACCAATGGAACACAATAGGAGACCCAGAAATAAACCTGAACACTTAAAATCACCTGATCTTTGACAACACCAACAAAAATAAGCAATGGGGTAAGTCTCTATTCAATAGAAGACACTAGGATAACTGGCTAGCCATATGCAGAGAAGCAAATTTGACCCCTACTGCACACCATATGTGAAAATTTCCCCAAAATGGATTAAAAATTTAAATGTAAGACCTCAAAATATAAAAATCCTAGAAAACCTAGGACATACCCTTTTCAACATCAGTGTTGGCAGAGAATTTATGGCAAAGTTCCCAAAAGAAATTGCAATAAAAACAAAAATAGACATGAAATCTAATTAAACCAAAAAGCTTTCGCACAGCAAAATAAATTACCAGAAAGTACACAGACAGCCTACAGAAGAGAAGAAAATATTTGCAACCTATGCATCTGATAAAGGTCTTTTAGAATTTACAAGGAACTTAAACATAAAAACAAAAAAACAAAATTCCAATCAAAGAATGGGCAAAGAACATGAACAGACAGTTCTCAAGAGAAAACAAATAAGTGACTAACAAACATATGAAATAATGTTGAACATCAATAATCATCAGAGAAATGCAAATCAAAACCCTAATGAGATATCATCTCATACCAATCAGAATGACAATTATTTTAATTTCTTATTAAAGTCAAAAGAAAACATGTTGGTGAGGCTGTGAAGAAAGAGAAACTTTTATACACTGTTGGTGGCAATGCAAACTAGTTGAGCCTCTGTGGGAAGTAGTTTGGAGATTTTTCAAAGAATTTCAAGTAAAATGACCATTCGACCCAGCTATCCTGTTACTGGGCATATATGAAAAGAAAAGTAAATCATTATAGCAAAAAGACACATGCACCCATGTGTTCAATGCAGCACTATTCACAATAGCAAAGACATGGAATCATTCTAGGTGCCCATCAATGGTGGATTAGATAAAGAAAATGTGGTACATATACACCATGCAATACTATGTAGCCATACAAAAGAATTAAATTATGTCCTTTGAAATAACATGGATGCAGCTAGAGGCCATTATCCTAAGTGATCTAAAACAAGAACAGAAAATACTTTATGTTCTCACTTATAAGTGGGAGATAAACATTGAATACACATGACAGTAAAGATGGTAACAATAGACATAGACACTGGGACCACTAGATGGAGGAGGTAGAAAGGGATATGTGCGCTGAAGAAACACCTGTTGTGTATTATGCTTACTTCTTGGGTTATGGAATCATTGGGACCCCAAGCCTTAGCATCACAATTACCCATGTAATAAACCTGCATGTTTACCTTTTAATCTTTAGAGTTGAAATTTAAAAGGGCAAGTATTAAATCCTATAACATCCAATTTAATAAAGTTTTTGTGATAATTTTCCAGGTTACCACAGAGGCTACAAAATAAATAATTTCAGTTTTAAAAAATATCTGCTGCTATTTGATGTATTTTTTATCAGCCTTATTCTTATAACAAGTGCCTCTTAGAAAACTATCTTAAGCCTAGTAAGCTCATGAGAAACCGTAACTATCGTTGATTGTGGTGCCCGTATTTTGTCAAACCAGTAAACTGACCTAATCTTTAATTTACTACATTTTAAGAGAGGCAATAAAATATAGTGGAAATGCACGAGTGGGGTAGGGTGTGTGAACAGTATAGAGAAGAGTCTGACAATCATGTCAAGGCATAGCAAGGCTAATCTTGGTGACCAAGAACAGAGAAAAAGCAAAATAGATACCTTCTAATCATTGGTCTGTACCATGGAAGAAGAAATAGATTGTTACATGTAGCTCCAAAGAGCAAATCAGGTTATGCTGCTTCTTTTTCTTTTTCCATTTTTTTAAATTGTACTTTAGGTCCTGGGGTGCATGTGAAGATCATGCAGGATTGTTGCATAGGTACACACATGGCAATGTGGTTTGCTGCCTCTATCCCCCCATCACTTCCATCTGGCATTTCTCCCCATGTTATCCCTCTGTGACCTCCCCACCTCACTACTGTCCCTCCCTTGGCCCCCCCAACAGACCTAGTGTGTGATGCTCCCCTCCCTGTGTCCATGTGTTCTCACTGTTCCTCACTCACCTATGAGTGAGAAAATGTGGTGTTTGATTTTCTGTTCTTGTGTCAGTTTGCTGAGAATGATGGTTTCCAGATTCATCCATGTCCCTACAAAGAACACAAACTCATTATTTTTTATGGCTACATGGTATTCCAAGATGTATATGTGCCACATTTTCCCTGTCCAGTCTATCATTGATGGGCATTTGGGTTGGTTCCAGGTCTTTGCTATTGTAAACAGTGCTGCAATGAACATTTGTGTGCATGTGTCCTTATAGTAGAACAATTTATAATCCTTTGGATATATACCCAGTAATGAGATTGCTGGGTCAAATGGAATGTCTATTTCCAGGTCCTTGAGGAATCGCCACACTGTCTTCCACAATGGTTGAACTAGTTTACACTCCCACCAACGGTGTAAAAGTGTTCCTATTTCTCCATATCCTCTCCTGCTTCTGTTGTTTCCAGATTTTTTAATGATCGCCATTCTAACTGGCATGAGGTGGTATCTCAATGTGGTTTTGATTTTCATTTCTCTAATAATCAGTGATGATGAGCGTTTTTTCATGTTTATTGGCCTCATATATGTCTTCTTTTGAAAAGAGTCTGTTCATATCCTTCACCCACTTTTGAATGGGTTTATTTGTTTTTTCTTATAAATCTGTTTTAGTTCTTTGTAGATTCTGGATATTAGCCCTTTGTCAGATGGGTAGATTGCAAAATTTTTTTCCCATTCTGTTGGTTGCCGGTTCACTCTAATGACTGCTTCTTTTGCTGTACAGAAGCTCTGGAGTTTGATTAGCTCCCATTTGTCTATTTTGGCTTTGGTTGCCAATGCTTTTGGTGTTTTAGTCATGAAGTCCTTGCCTGTGCCTCTGTCCTGAATGGTTTTGCCTAGGTTTTCTTCTAGGGCTTTTATGGTGTTAGGTCTTATGTTTAAGGTTTTAATCCATTTTAGTTAATTTTAGTGTAAGGTGTCAGGAGCGGGTCCACTTTCTGTTTTCTGCACACTGCCAGCCAGTTTTCCCAACACCATTTATTAAACAGGGAATCCTTTCCCCATTGCTTGTTTTTGTCAGGTTTGTAAAAGGTCAGATGGTTGTAGATGTGTGGCATTGCCTCGGGGACTCTGTTTTGTTCCATTGGTCTATATCTCTGTTTTGGTAACAGTACCATGCTGTTTATTCTGCTTCTTAAAGTTAAATATAAGACAGAATTCTTCAATAATGAATGCTATAGATTAGCCCACTGACTCAAGATGTGGTCTTCAGGACTACCCTGCCGGGATTTGAATCCCTGTATCTTGATTTAGAGCTGTGGAACGGGCGCATTTCTTTAAATGTCTTTCTCATGTATGAAACTGGAAATAACGTTATATACCAACTCATAGAGCTGACATTTGACCTAATGGGACAATGTTTAAAACAATTTATAAAAATATTAATAACATGTATAATCATTGGATATTATTACTGCAACTGGAGTGATAACTTTGTAATGTAATCAGTTATTTGCCACTGGAAGAAAAATCTATAGATGTATTTTCGGAGAAATTATTACCATAGTTAAAGGTAATTGAACGATGTGATCTCTAAGATCATCACAATTCAAAGAATCTAGTACTCTCTGGGTAAATATTCTGAATGGATTGTCTTTTGTTGTAATCTATAATGTAGTCAGTTGGAAATTGAACTATATTAGTTATTAACATAAATATAATGCAAGAAGTTTCCAGTGTAATGGAATGTGTAGGATAGATTTTAGTGGGCTTTACTTTAGTGGGCTTTGCCTTTTGTTAGACTTAAGTATAAATAAAAAGCAATTTTCTGTTCTATAATACATCCTTAATAAATACTAGTTGAATTATTGAATATCATAAGATAAACTGAGAGGGTCACAGCTTTGAATCAACTTCTCTTTTTATCTCCAGTAGCATAATATCTGTTATTTTTCTTTCTCTCTGAATCCCCAAACGATAGGCCAATACTGCTTGCAGTTAGGATTTAGACATTTTACATTGAAGTCAGTGTGAAGCTCAATAACCTTATTGAGAGAAAACAACTAGTAATAAATTGTTACAAAACCAATTTCCCAAAAGAAAAGCTATCAAGTTACTATGTAGCAGAGCAAACCAAAAATGCCAGCAAAGCTGTATCCCCATTGCAAGTTAAATTTGCTATTTCTATAAATGGTTGATCTATATATCTTAACAAAAACTTGAAAGCTGATGCTTGATCCAATCTGTTTTTTCTTATTTGAGAAAATAAAATTTCACTTCGTTCCAAATTCCACATACAAAATTCACTATGAAAACATTTTCAAGTTGTAATTTCTTTCTGAAATAAAAAACAATTAAAAAGCCAAAAAACAATGAAAGTATGTAGTGAGTACTCTATATTTTTGTGACCATGATTTAAATAAGAAGTGAAAATTTTTAGACCCTACACATATTTACAACCTATCATTTTTCAGTATATTCAAACTAATGAAAAGAATGAGAACAGTTTAGATTTGTGTATATTATTAGACATTTGATTATCTAAACAAAACCAAAAAATCTGAGTATGTGATCTTACTTTTCCCCATATTAGGACTCATTGAGGTCTCAGATAGGCAATCACATTATTTCTCGTACAAACTTTGAAAGAACTGTCCCACTGAAACACTTGAGAAACAACCAAAAAGACAAATTTGTACAGGCATTTCTTACCAGGGAAAGAATGAGCAAATTTCAAATTCACAATCAATTATCTTAATTTTATAGAGTAATCATCTGTTTCCATGAAATATTAATATGATTTTGTTACACAGCTTTACTTCCACTTTAATAAATCTTCTCAATAGAAACATGTATATTTTATGAGATCAAACTATACTATTCTGCAAATGACTGTGTATAAAATATTTTCTGAAAAATAGATTTAAATCCAGAAAGCTATAATTGTTTAGATAATAAGCTTGGACAATAAAATTACTAACATTAATTATAGGCTAGACTTCAAGGCAATAAATTTGACATTTTCATTTATGTTAATAGGGTTTTTGTGTGTTAATTTTCATTGCTTTGAAAATATTTCATATATAAAGACCATGTTTCATTTTATTATGATTGCTAAGTATTATTTTTTGCCTTTAATATCATAAATCAATATATTTAGGCAATGATAATACTTCAGCCCAGAATTTAAAAAACAATTATTTCTATCTATTATGTTAGAAAATAAAAAAGGGAAAATCAAATAATGAGTAAATAATCAATGCTTTTATAGACACACAGCACATACATAATTTAAGAGAAATTAATTTGCATTGATTTTATGGCTTACATCTGTAGCAAAAGAATTAGCATTGTTAAGAAGATAACCCAGGTTGTACATACATAATTGTTTTCTATTTATAAAAGCAAAAAGAATTATAAGTGTGTGTGTGTGTGTGTGTGTGTCTGTGTGTATGTCTATGTAATGATACCCCTAATTTGTCTGGTTTTCAGATTATATCAACTAAGTTATCCCACTTTTTCTGACTCATCTGCTTCCAGTCCCCATATTGATTATATTTCTTTCTTTGAATTTCACAGGACACTAGAAACATGGTTTATTTTTACACAGTTAGAAGACCCTTGTTTCAACTACTGCTGAGATGGTTGATGGAGACATGTTTTATTTTAGAAGAAAATAATTTATCAGAAATAACATGCTGTGCTATGAGCTCTGTAAGGGCAGGTACATTACGCTATTCACAGTTTGTCTCTCCATTTTCTTAAATTTATCTTCTCATTTTATTAACATATTCTGAGTTACAATTTCCATGGAGGCAGAGACTGTATCTTTTTTATACAGGCTTGTAACCCAGCCCCATGAGTGCCAAGCTTTTATTCATTTATTTGTTCATTCAGCAAAAATTTGTGTGTCTAAGAACACTAGCTATATATTTCAAAGCAATGAACAATACTCAAAAAGTCTTTCACTATTATATTCTAGAAGGCACTAAGGCTATTTTTCTTAACTGCTATATTTTTCCCTTAAAATAAAGGGAAAAGTTCAGCAAACTTTGGTTTCCTGTTTGTTAAAAGTCCAGCAATCAGGTGAGGATGACATTATAATATATATGTCATGGATGAGGAAGTCGAAGCAAAGACAAGTTATAATAAAAACCTCACCCATGGTCACAGAATAAGCTGGTGGTGAACCATCAGAACTCATGTATTAAAGATAGCCCTCCAATGTTTTGTCAATGTTGTTAATTATTAAACCTATAATTTCTTTATCTGAGGGGTATTTATATATTTAAATTTAAGGTATTTAATATAAATTTATGTATTAATAATACTGAAAACTTCAGGAAGATGGAGTCATCCTGGAGAGCAAATACTAAGCTGGATAAGAGAGCATCAGAATAAGAAACTTTAGTTTCAAGTCATTTTATTACCTTCTCGACTTAAAGCAAAATAACTGAATTTTACCTATATTTATAAATGGGTGTTGTATCAGAGGAACCAAAAGATCCTTTAAATCCTTTAGAGCTATATATCTAACTGTATTAAATGATAAAATTTATCATATTTAATATGATACAGTATTAACTCCTTTAATGGCATCCTGGATTAAGATAATCTATATTAGGGGATTTTTTTGAATAGTTCAAACTTTCCTGATCATTCATAAATCCTTTAATTTATAAAATTCTTAAAAACTGCTTATTGCAATATTGATCTTCTGAGATTGTTTTCACTTGTTGTTATGTTATTGAAAACTATGTGAAATCATCCCAGCATGCTTTGTTTTGTTACTGTTGTGGTTTCTAAAATTTTTTTTCTGATTTATTTCTCAATATTAGGCTATTATTTTTCACAACTATTTCTTTTCTCTACTGGCAATCCTATCTTTGTATTTTCTCCTTTTTGTGTAGACTTGAGGAGAAAAGAATAACCATTTAAAAAAAATGTATTCTTAAAATTTATATAAAATTCTGAACTGAAATCTATGTACATTCTCTGTGGGAAAAGTGGAAGAACATCCATGCATATCCTTTTTTCTACATGAGCCAGTTACAGGAAAATTTTGCTTTTGTTTTCTTTTCTACATTTTACGTTACATTTCAGGAGACTGAGTATTTAAACTTATTTATCAGAATCTGTGTTGGAAATTGGCTTATAAGACATTTAAAATGTTTGTTGTCTTTATGGATGCATTCATGCTTGAATTGATAGAGTATTCTATTCAATTATATCCTGTATAGCAATTTATTTGTCTGTTATAACTTAAAAGACAAAAGTGGAAAGAAAAAAACCTGGTGACTATAAGACTGTAGATTAATTTCACTATTCCATACAATCTACAAAAGGAACCTCCTGTCTATTTATCTTTGTCTCTTGCAAGGCACTCATCGCTATGGAGATACTCTTCTGTTGATTACTTCACTTTCGTTGTGTCACTAAATATAAGTGTAATTTAAATCAGAAAATATATTATATTCATTCCTTATTTCTACTTCATAATATAAACAGGGCTCATAAAGTAAAATACAACAAAACTGAATAGAATAATTTGTTTTAAACAATATGGTAATAACATGAGCTCTAGGGGTGTTGAAATATCTACTTTGCTTGTTAGCAATAAAATGTAGAAAAGATGATAAATGTGTGTATGTGCAAGTGATTATGAAACACATTGATAAACTTACATGAAGGTCAACTTTAAATGTTTTGGGGCACTCACAAGCATTTCTTTGCTATCTTCTATATGTGTAACTATAAATCCTATATTCTTCAAGTTCTACCATGTTAAAATATTTCTGAAAAAAATTAAATTAATTTTATAGGTTTGATAGAAACAAAATAGCATCGTAATTTTAGAATTCATCATGCTAGGTGTTCATTAAAATAAACAAAATTGAATGAACATATTTGCTTCTATGGGGAGCTATTTAAGTTAATATGACAACATGAGAATGAAGTGAACTTCCTTCCTGACCTTACACTATTAAAATATCAAAGCATAATATTTCATAGGCTTTGCCTTTCTTACGTTATGTCTAACTATAGAGTTTATTGACCATAAAACTATGTAACCTTTTTTTAAAAGCTAGCTATATAAACTCTTGAAGTAATTTCTTTCATTTTATCATTTAAACAGCCTGTTAAGATTTTATCTTTTCTCAGAAATATCCTTAAAATAATATGGTGATACATAGTCTTAGAAAAATTAAATATGCTAATTATAATAATAGATAAGTGAAATAATTTTTCCAACTAATTATAATAATAGATAAATGAAATAATTTTTCCAATTCATCATCAACCTGAAAATATACTAATTAGTCAACAAATAACCAAAGGTAAGCATTTTCTTTTGGACGTCTGCTTCCTAGTATCTCAATGTCACTATGGACATTAATACCTTCAAATATACATATATAATTTTCAAAACACAATTGAAAATTGAATCTTCCATACTGTAAAGTACATACTATGTAACTATAGATATATGTATTTAATAATAAATACATATGTACAGTTGTAATAATTCCTATATCATATCACATTGAGATTACATTACCAGTTTGATAAAAACAAACAACTGGTTTTTCTTTTCGGTTTAAAGTCAGTCATATTGCCTCATAAATTAAAAGGAGCACATTCTTTTTCATATACTTTAAAATTCAAACCCACTTTAATTGAAATCTGCACACAGTGGTTTTTAATTAGGAAATACTCTTATTTATGTACATTAATTTACCTTAACTTGGTAAATTGTCTTCTTTTGCAATGGATTGTGGTACCACCAAACCTCTTTGAAGACAATGCACATAAGATTAACATAGAATTTTTAGATATTGTCAAAAGGAGGAAGGTGTTATTTCAATATTTGCCCACTTTTTTCCACAAATTCACTTAGTTTACTCCTCGATAGATTATATAAAACATGAAAAACAAAACTGAAATTAGTTAATCTAAAGAATTTTTATCTTTCAAAATAATATAGGATTTGTCAGAGGAAGGTTGAAACTTCATTACTATAAAACTTAGAGGTTATCTGTGGCTATCATATAGTCAATACAATTATTAAATCCCATGCATAGGTTTTTAAGTTCTAATATATAATTAGATTTTTCCATGTAATAAATCTATAGGACACATCTCAATTTAGTAAGAAGCATAAATAACATACCATTTTCCCCTAAATACCTACATAAATTAATCTACAGTAAATTTTAAAACTAAAGCATCTTCTACATGTATGCTGCCCTGGTGCCCATTTATACCATTATTTTTGTCATAAATGATAATTATAAATCACCTATGAGGAAACAATATCTTGTAGATCATAGATTTGAAGGTGACTGTCTTCCAAAATGTATGCAATTTCTTTGTGGTCCCAATTCCCAACTTTCTTGTATTATAATTTAGATTATTCTAATATATAAAGAGAAGTGTGTGTGTGTGTGTGTGTGTGAGTTCCACTCATTAACAATCACTTTTTAGAAAACAGAATGATATGGTCTGACTTTGTGCCCACCCAAATCTTGAATTCTCTCTCATATGTTGTGGGAGGGACCTGATGGGAGGTAAGGGAATCATGGGGGAAGATCTTTCCTGTGCTGTTCTCATAATAGTGAATAGGTCCCAAGAGATCTGAATGGTTCTATAAAGGGGAGTTTCCCTTGCACAAGCTCTCTCTTAGCCTGCCACTATCCATGTAAGACAGGACTTGCTCCTCCGTGCCTTTTGCAATGATTGTGAGGCCTCCCCAGCCATGTAGAATTGCAAGTCCATTAAATCTCTTTTACTTCCCAGTCTCAAGTATATCTTTGTCAGCAGCATAAAAATGGACTAATACAGTAAATTGGAGCCAGTAGAGTGGGTCATTGCTGAAAAGATACCTGAAAATGTGGAAGTGGGTTTGAAACTGATAACAAATAGAGAGAGGAACAGTTTGGAGGGCTCAGAAGAAGATGGGAAAATGTGGAAAAGTTTGGAACTTCCTAGAAACTTGTTGAATGTTTTTCACAAAAATGCTGATAGAGATAAAAACCATAAGTTCCAGGCTGAGGTGGTTTCAGATGGAGATGAGGAACTTGTTGGGAACTGTATAATACCATTAGTCTCTTGCTATATTTTTGTAAAGAGGCTAATGGTATTTTGCCCCTGTCCTTGAGATTTATGAAACTTTGAACTGGAGAGAGATGACTTAGGTAATCTGGTAGAAAGATTTCTGAGAAGCAAAGCATTCAAAAGGTGACTTGGGTACTGTTAAAGCCATTCAATTTTATAAAGGAAGCAGAGCATAAAAGTTTAGAAAGTTAGCAGCCTGACAATGTGATAGAAAATTCCATTCTCAGGATAAATTCAAGCTGTTGCCTAAATTTGCATAAGTAACGAGGAATTGAATGTTAATCAACATCAAGTATGTCTTTGTCAGCAGCATCAAAATGAACTAATACAGTAAATTGGAGCCAATAGAGTGGGTCGATGGGGAGAATGTCTCCAGGGTATGTCAGAGGTCTGTCTTCACAGCAGCCCCTGCCATTACAGGCCTGGAGACCTCAGAGGAAAAAGTGGTTTTGTGGGCCATGCCCAGTGTCCTGGTGCCATAGCAGCCTAAGGAGCACGTGCCCTGTGTCCTAGGCACTGCAGCTATGGCTGAAAGGAGCCAACTTAGAGCTCAGGCTGTGGCTTAATAGGGTGCAAGCCCCAAGACTTGGCAGCTTGCATGTGATGTTGAGCCTGTGAGTGCACAGAAATCAAGAATTGGGGTTTGGAATCCTTCGCCTAGATTTCAGAAGATGTGTGGAAATGCCTGGATGCCCAGGCAATAGTCTGCTATAGAGGTGGGACCCTTAACAGGAACCTCTTCTAGGCAGTGCAGAAGGGAAATGTGGGGTCAGAGCCCATTACACAGAGTCCCTACTAGGGCACTACCTAGTGGAGCTGTGAGAAGAGAGCTATCATACCCCAAACCCCAGAATGGTATATCCACCCACAGCTTGCACTGTGCACCTGGAAAGCCACAGGCACTCATCACCAGCCAATGAAAGCAACTGGGAGAGAGGCTGTGCCCTGCAAAGCCACAGGAGCAGAGCTGTCAAAGACCATGGGAACTCACTTCTTACATTAGCTTGACCTGGATATGAGACATGGAATCAGAGGAGTTCATTTTGGAGCTTTCAGATTTGACTGCCCTGCTGGTTTTTGGGTTTGCATGGAGCCTGTAGCCCCTTTGTTTTGGAAAATTTCTCCCATTTGGAATGGCTGTATTTACCCAGTGCCTGTACCTGCATTGTATCTAGGAAGTAACTAACTTGCCTTTGATTTTACAGGTGCATAGGCAGAAGGGACTTGCCTTGTCTCAGATGAAACTTTGGACTGCGGACTTTTGGGTTAATGCTGAAATGTGTTAAGACTTTGGAGGACTGTTGGAAAGTCATAATTGGTTTTGGAATGTGAGGACATGAGATTTGGGAGTGGTCACAGGCCCAATGATATGGATTGGTTGTGTCTCCACAGACATCTCATTTTGAATTCTCATGACTTGTGGGAGGATCTCAGTGGGAGGTAATTGAATAATGGGAGAAGATCCTTCCTGAGCAGTTCTCATGATAATGTATAAGTCACAAGGATCTGAATGGTTCTATAAGGGGGAGTTTCCCTGCACAAGCTCTCTCTTGACCTGCTGCCATCCATGTAGGTCATGACTTATTCTTCCTTGCGTTCCACCATGATTGTGGGCCTCCTGAGCCATGTGGAACTGCAAGTCCCTCTTTACTTCCCAGGCTTGAGTTTGTCTATATCAGCAGTGTAAAAATGGATTAATACACAGAGTTTATATGTGTGTATGTATGTATATACATATATAGTTGCCTCTTCTTCAAAATAAACAGCAGCCTTATGTTTACTTTTGTTAGATAAATTATTTCATAATGACTTAGTCATTTTTAAAGTCAAATTGATTCATTTAACTTAACTGAGATATGAGCTATTCCCTAGAGAATTTACATGTTATACGAACTATTGTCAGACTGAGTTACTTTTTTTATATCTAGAAGAAACAAGTGCTAGCAAGAGCTTACTATCCTTAATCCTATGACCTAATGGAACAGTTTCTGCATTGACAACAAAGTATCAGCCCAGAATATCTTTGGTGATGATTGAGAGAAAAGTTCCAAAATAGATTAAGGAACAACTAGTGAAAGTAACCTCAGACCCAGCAGACACTGAATAAGGGGCAACTGTCTCCCTAACATTCCTTTTTATTGACCAAGATGATGTGTCTTCCTTGAACTGAATAATAATGGTGAATACTAAATGATAAGCAGCCATCTAGAAAAATCCCTGTTTATAGTGGAACTATAAAGCATATTACCAAATTTAATGTTGTGTCCTTAGGTAAATATACAAAACACCACTCATAAGGCCTCAGTTATTAGAAAAACAAGGCTAAAAGAGGCTGTCTTACATGTTGCTATCATTCAGGCATTTTAGAACACTTTTGAACTAGAAGAGGAATTCAAGAAGAACAGAGTAATTAAAATGAATCAATGACTCAAATACCCAAAAGGCTTGACTTAATATCACAGAGTACACAAAGCGTAGGCAGAAATTTATTCTATTTGCTTGCATATTTGTGTGTTATATTGTGCAAATGAACAGTCTGTTGTCTCCTGTACTTGTTACTTATTCTCTGCTGTTAATGGAATGAATTGTATCCCCTAAACATTCATATATTGAAGCCTTGACCCCCAGTGCCTCAGAATAATACTGCAATTGCGGATACAGTTTTTAAGGAGATGACTAAGTTTGAATTAGGTTATTAGTGTTGGCAGTATTATGACTGGTGCCCGTTGAGTTTGGTATCGTCATTGACATTCTTGCACCATCACTCGCCTCTGAAAAATTGGATGATCACCTGCAGATTAGGGTTCTCAGTACTTTATGAAATTAGTATGGTTACCAGAATCATTTTTATTGTAATAACCCCTCTAGTACATTAAAATATTATGGGAACAAAAAAATAGCATTATGCTGTTTGTTATGAGACATATACTACCTTAGTAGGTAAAAACCAGAGTCCTTTCATTATTCATCACAATCTGGGTTTTCCAGTACCCATTCACTATTTCACAAGACATATAAATCATTCCATTTTTTTGTGGTTCAACCTCTGTTGTTTGTATATTTCTAGATGTTTACATGATGATTTCTAGAAAAAAATAATTTCTAGAAAAAAAGTGTTAGATTGTATTTTGACTATACTAATTTCATTTCCTTAGACTAGCAGAAATAATGTTAACTGTATCACATTATTTCAACTAAGTGCATACAACAGGTTATAAATGTAATATAAAAGAGCTAAAATAACTAAAAACTTTTCTAAAATGGAAAATTACTTGGAAACTTTAGACATACATGCTTTATTTGAAATTTGTAGCATATTTACTCACATTAATTAAATATTTATTCAATACATCTCTCTAATATTTAAGAAATAAATATCTACTATATACTAATAATTAGATAAATGTGCAATAAAAAAAAAAAACCCTTGAGGACCATGTACGGTTATAAAATACAACTGAATTGACTTGGAAAAGACTCATGAAGAAAATAGGAACATCAAGTTAGTGTGATTTATGATGAGCTAGATGAACAAAGGAATTAATAAAATCAAAAATGATTATGAGCTGGTGTGGTGACTCGTGCCTGTTATCCCAGGATTTAGGGAGGCAGAATCAGGATGACTGAGTCCAGGAGTTAGAGACCAGCCTGGGCAACACAGTGAGACCTCATCTCCACAAAAGATTTGAAAAAAAAAAAAAAAGCTAGGGATGGTATCTTATGGCTGTGCTGTTAAACAGGCTGAGGTGGAAGGATCGCATGGGCCTGGGAGACTGAGGCTGCAGTGAGCCACTATTGCTTCACTGCCCTCCAGCGTGGACTGCAGAGCAAGACCTTGTCTCAAATCATCATGATCATCATCATGAAATGTTCACCTTTAAAACTGACAATGAAACTATTCTGGATCCCCAATTATTAGATGAAAGACATTTTAATGTGGAACTATGGCTTTGGATTAGATTTTAAAGGTTGTATTTAGAACAGATTTTCCATTTCTTTTCACTGTAGGAAGAAAATACATATATTCTTGACTTTTGATTAATCAATTCCTTTGACAAATATTTAATAATATTTAAAAAATTAAGACTTCTTAGAGGTAAAACTACAAATAAATGATATATCATAGACCCTATATTTGAGAGATGATTAAAACTCAGAAAGCCCTTTTCCTAGCTATCAGAGAGCAGAGGGAAGATGGTATGACTGGTCAATTTCCAATGAAAATAGAGATATTTTCTGGGAGCAATACTGTGTTTACTCACTCAAATAATCTTTACAGAAATATAAACTTTACAGAATAAAATAAAATTACACATATGTAATCTTTCAGAAATAATGTACACACATGTAAACAACTTACACATAAGAGCATTGTCATATTTTGGTATGTTTATTTTTGGTCTGAATCTGCTGAATGTTCTTTCTCAAAATTTAGTAATTATTAGAAAAATCAGTATTTTTGAAAAGATTTTTGGAAATATCCCTATAATTTACTGCAAAAACATTAATCTGTTTATGGCAGCATTTAACCAAAAGATAGTATGTCCTTTTTTTTCTTACTGGAGTTTGTTTTTAACTTTCCTATTTAGAAATATAGCAATAACAAGAATTACTTCAACTAAATAAGTCATTTGCACTGTTCTACTTACTACTGACAGTAAAATAGTAACATATTAAAAGCCATTCATCTTCAACATTATGTTTACAGTATAAAAGGAATAGAACTGAGAGGATAAAGGAGGCATTAAACACAGCAGTTCTTAAACTGAAATCTATGTCTCCAAATACTCAAATTGATATAACTGCATTTTTTGACATTAGGAAGCTTAGTTGAGCCTCTCTGAATGTTTCTCTCACAGCTAATACTCACCCCAAAGAGCACTCTTTTCAATTGCCCTCTTTAAGTGCACCTATAAATCAACATTATAAGAAATGTCTTCTATGCATATAGAAGAACACTGTGTATGAATAGTAAATAGTGATTTGAGGCCTTTCATTTGACCTCAGACCTTTCCTACAAAGACTACCAAAGAAAGCAGTGTCTTCATTCACTATCTTAAGTGCAAAGTTATTGATTTATTTAGATGAGTTTTTAAAGAGGAACAAACTCCTCAGATATATTTTGCTTTCCTATCTACCCTATTTGATGTTTGCTGATAACTCAAGTGTTTATTAAAATTTAGAGATGTCTGTCCGTTTACCTTTTTAATAATTGAAATTTTGGAGGTTTATTATAAACACATTACATCAATATCCGGAAAAAGTCCTTTTTTAAAAAAAGAATCAATTTTATTGAAACTGAATTCTGCCAGCAAAATGCAAGAGCAATTGACTAGTTTAATGGGGTTGTTGCTGGCTTTTCGCTTTACCCCAAGATGTCCTATGGTCTAGATTTTCAAACTGACTTTTTAAAGTCAAGAAAAACTATAAAAAATTAGAATCTTATGGTCTGTTATTTGCTTTGTCACATCAGAATAGGAAAGTCACATTTGATCTATACTTACTCCAACTTAGAGTGCTTTTGTTAAAGTCAATAATAGTAAGGAAACAACAAAATATATTAATTTACTACTTCCTGACTTGGTCTACTCAGCAGAAAGCAAAGTGACAATTTTTGTAATGTCTGAGAGATCTAGCCAAACTAATTCCAAACACATTGGATGTTAGGGCTTAATAACTCTGGTTTGATTTTTGTCATAAATAAAATTTGAAAAAAATTCTGTAAATGTTTATTTTGCTTCATGTTTGTTGATATGTAAAAGATTTCATTAATATTTCACTTTTAATGAAAATTCTATTTACTTTCTTGTTAATGTTGAAGCCAGAGGACTAGATCATGGAAAATTTCTCAAAATTAATGTTTATGCAATCTCAACAGAAAGAGGCAAAGACAATTTTCGATCAGCTTGAAGCTTAGGGGAGTCAATACTAATTAATACATTGGAAATATATGAATTTAAGTTATATGTAAGTAGTAATAAATTTGATATAATGCATGTATAAGTATATGAAAACACATCATCAGATACTGATAAAACTAAGAAATAGATATAAATAGAGCAGTAGTCTCAAAAACTAAAAAATTCTAAAAATTATATTACTAGGCAAGTTACCACAATGGTCAAGTAAAACTTACTCTTCTGGTATCTCTGGGATTCGGTGAATCAAAATGTGCCTCAGAGTTACCCACCTAAGCAACAAAGGAGCTGGGGTATTTATACACCAACTTTGTCAGTTAGTGTTTAAGGGCTCTTAAATTGAACAGTAGGGTATTAATTTCCAGGCACTCCTGATCTACTGTATACTCAGAAAGAGCAAAATCTTTAATTCAGAGAAAGCTGAGGAAAACTGATGAAGGTACTGTTTGTGGAAAGAAAGACAGGAATACACTAAAATGATAAGGGTTATAGGGCAAGGCACCAATAGCACCTGCTAAAAATGTGGAAAGTGTTTGTGTTCCAAGATAAAATATGTGTACCAAAGAAAATCTCAGCAATAGTACCAGACAAGCCTCTTCAAAACTGACATTTACATTATAGGTGGAGATGCATAGAAATACATTACAAATATATATTCCCTAAATGAAGCCTCATCTATAGACCCGGGATGAAAACAGAACTTGCTAAAATAATCTATGATTGAATTGTTGGGCATTCAGTTAATAGCAACATTGTACGTTATACACAATGCAGAAAATTTTGCATTTTATAGAAGCTGCTCTTATATCTAAGAGCATTTTACTTTGAAACACGATAATACATAAATATGACATTTATGGTTGTGCAATAGTTTCTTAGTTTATCTTTTCATCTATAGGCAGAAATTTATGGCAGTCATCATTGAAACTTATAGACACACACACACACACACACACACACACACATACACACACACACACACACACACACACACACCCCTGGGTACTCATTAGTACTATTCTGACATTTAACCTTGGATTATCACACTAAATAAAACTAATTTGATGACATTCAAACTTTTATTGGCACATCTATTTAACAAGAGTGTATTAAACATAAAGGCAATTTCTGTTCTACAACAAATCAGAGACTTTGCATAGGGCACTTGGAGGTCCTTGACTTCAATGAATGTTTTTCAGATATTGTTGTCATGAATATGTTACTGCAATTAGGACATGCTTAGATTTGGGAAAGTTCCTAGTAAAGGATGCCAACTAATTAGCACAAACTCTTGAGAAGTATTTTCTCTTGGCTTCTTAAAAAATTCCAAAGAAATATATTACAGTTGTCCTCACTAGCTTTCCAAGTATTTAAAATCCTTCTATGTATGACTAATGTGTGGTAAAAACTGTTTATGCTGGTCTAGAATTCAAATTTGTTTCCTCAGATTATTGAAGTAAAGTCGAATAGTGGTAGTCTCCATCGAATAAATTAGCTTCTAAATTTGAGTTTCATTATTGAAATGTACCAAGTATCTTACTTGCTTAAATGAATTCTTCAAAATGTGTTCACAATGAATATTTCTCACTCTATTCTGTCTTTTTTATACTGTATATGCAACCACACACTCATTATACGAGGAAATAAAACATACATCTGCTCATAAAAATGACAAAGAGTAATGTACGTACTGTTGGTCTGTGATGGAAAAAGAGATTAAATTATCTCTATTCTCACTATTTTTTTATGATTTACTAAATTCTTCTATCTCCATGTCCTTTCACCCATCTAAAATCTTCCATGTCTGTGAAGAATCAGGTTTGCTATATTTTAGGAGAGTTGTGATCTTACATTGATAGTCGCTGTCAGCATTTTAATGCTATTTTAAGTGTCAATATTCTTAATAATGATTGCTTAAACAAGAGTTTTTCTGTAAAATAGACTCCACATGATTTTTAAATTAAACAGATGACTTTGATTGTTACTATCTAAAACTAAGACTTGAACTAGGGAATAACTTGTCATAGGCAATAATATAATTTTAAAATATTCACAAAGAAGGCGATCATAGCATTTATAGGTTTTTCTGCCAAATAAAACTTTTTCTAGGTATTCTGTATAAAAACACTATTTCGTATTATCCTCTGCCTTTTTTTCTATTACATATTAGAAAATCTCCATGCTCTGTATTTCCCTGTGGTACGCTACATATTCAATTGCATACTTTACTGATTAAAATACTGTAATTTCCATGTAAAATTAACATATTTCTACACTGACTTTAACATACTTTATTTTACAGTGACAGGGAACTGATAAAACAATGAGCCTAATTAATGTGTCTCCATGGAATTCAGGAGTGGTATGCGAGGTGGTGTTAGAAAGGTGCCGAAATCTCTCTTTGAACTTATCTGAATATATAAAACATTATGTAATCAGTAAGATATATTGTAATACTTCAAAATTCTAACCCTGAGTCCTTCCTCACTGTACCACACCCTTCCTTTCTAGAGATTTACTTTGGATCTATTTAATGAAAGAAAGAAAGAAGTATCAATGAATGCATTCATATAGAAAAACATGTATTTGGTATTTATATTATATAATAAAACTAAGAAACTACAAAGAACATATAATATTTAATGCAAAGGAAGCATACTCGGTGTACTTTTGTTATTCTAATATGGTCACTGAGTGCATACTGAAGGTGTGGCACTATTTTAGATAGCAATATTGTTAGGAATTACAAGGAAAAAGCAGCACGTCTTATTGGGGTATAGTTTCATCTAAAGTTTGAGGTCACTGCTTGTGTCGATCACTTAGAGAAGAGATGATCCTTAGGTCACTGAAATATTTCAGCATAGGTAGATCAGTTCAAAAGTGAGAGAGACCTTTTTTGATTTTTTGGCCTTGGCTTAAAGAGTCCAGCACATGACTCTAGAGAGAGAATAATGCCTGAAACCAGAAGCAGAGAGAAATGCTGATATAAAAGGTCAATAAGCCCTGAGAATAACCCATGCCTTTTAATACAGATCATCTACCTTTGCACGTCTCTGGTTTAATTTCCGTGTATGTTTAAGATGTTTTTGAATAACCTAGCTTATGTTTAGCACTTCTATGGCAAATAAATCCTAAACAATGTGTCCTAGATTATTACAAAGAAAGTCATCCCTCTCTACCCTGAAATGGAGACAGAGAGCATCCCAATCATGACTCACTTTGAAGACACAGAGATAAACTACAAATTACTCACAGGTGTCAAGTGTTTATTGCATTTGAATATGGCTATATGTACATATAATTTTTCATCAAATAAAGTTTATTTGCTCTTTTTGTCTAGCCCTCCTTCTCTCTGGGAAGAACATCTCTCTCTTCTTACTATAGGACACTTTGTCCCTCTTTCCAAACATGAGATTTTTACTAGGAGTTTCCAGCCAAAACTGCTTTTCCTTCTTGGAAACAGACATAAACAAGTAACCTAAGCCATTCATAATACCAATTGCCTTAACATTTAGTGCTTACTCAGGGGTAAACATGTGCCCAACAGAATAAAACCAGCAAACCTAACAAGCAAAGATCTAGTTCTGCGACAACTCATACTACTTATACCATATGCCTGTATATATTTGCTCCAAGCAAAATTGATTTTATGAGGCCCAAACCCTGTCTTTCACATACATGAATTTGAGTTGGATTGTTGCTGCTTGCAACATAACGAATTCTACATACAATGCCATTCCTAACATATGCTGAATTTCATTGATTTTCTGGACATTTTCTTCAATCTGGAAATGTTGGAAAAACAAAGTATAGTGGAAAATAAAGTGAAATGGAATAAAGACTGACTTTAACTTTTTTCCTTTTACTTTTCATTATGACAATATAATTTAACATGTAAGTATTTTTAAAAATTTCAGCTTGAGGTAAAATATCGATTGAACAAAATCCTTCCTCTTCTATATATTCACCAAAATTTAACTTCTATTGCTCATCTAGTAAGTTAGGAGTCCCCTTAGACTCAAAAAAGGTGCTTAGTATTATACTAAATAGATGTAAGAAACAGAAGTTGTTTCTAATAGACATTGAATAGAAGTTGTTTTCTCATCTATTAGCAGATTAAACAAATGTAATTGTCACTAGATCTTTCTTGCCTATCATTTTATATCATATAGGGAAAACAGTTTGACAACTAAAGTTTACATTATCTGCTTTTGATCTACAGTAGCCAATATAAAAATGTAATTGGACTTTGTAACACTTTTTTGTGCATTTTCTCACCTATAAAATTTATGATAGTGAAGAAATGAATAACTTTGATCTTGATTTAATCATCTAGCCAGCCAATGAGAAACTTTATCAATATAGGTGTGTTTAAAGGAATGACTGAAGCCTGCCTAAATCAATACCATCTAATGGAGGGCAATGACTTGGAATGAAAGCCTTAAAGGTTTAATGTGGCTGGCGCGGTGGCTCACGCCTATAATTCCAGCACTTTGGGAGGCTGAGGTGGGCGGATTACCTGAGGACGGGAGTTCAAGGCCAGCTTGGCCAACATGGTGAAACCCCATCTCTAATAAACAATACAAACAATTAGCTGAGTGAGATGCCACGCACCTGTAATCCCAGCTAAGTGGGAAGCTGAGGCAGGAGAATCTCTTGAACCCAGGAAGCGGAAGTTACAGTGAGCCGAGATCTCGACTCTACACTCTAGCCTGGGCTACAGAGCGAAACCTCATCTAAAACAAAACAAAACAACGTTGCAAAGTGAAAGAGGTAAGATTTTGGTGTTATGGGCAAATGCTATATATTTTGAAAATACACACACACAACGCACACATTTTGGAGGTGAACAGAGAAAAGTTATAAATGCATTTGCTATATCTAGATGCAATATACTCTGTATTGGTTATATTCTTTTTTGTAAATCCTAATATGCTATACCCTGTTTTGTTTATATTATTTTTTGTAAATCCTAATATGTTATATCTAGCATATTTGTTTAAGTACTTGCAATTTGGAGTTGTTAACTTTTACTTTTAGCAGCCACTAAAATGCTTTAGATATGTGAAGTAGACAGAATCATGTTGCTAAGGTAGAAAACTCATTTTCTTTTATTAGAAACTATTATCATCCTCAGTGAAAAAGAAAAGTTGCTCATTGAAATATATTTGATATACATTCTATTAAAGTATATATATAAATGCAGACATCACAATTGTGCAGTTTAATTAATCACTACAAAATGGTCACATACATGTAACCACAGCTCAAGTTAAGACAGCAAGTATCAGCAGGCCTGGAGAACTCTTGGGTCCCTTCCTTGTTAATATCTTTATCTTCCTGCCTAAAGGGGAAATCTATACTGATTTCTAGAAGATAGTTTTACTTTTCCTGTTACTTTTCATATATAGAATAATACAATATAAATCCTTTTTAGTCTGATGTAATTTGCATTATTTTTTATTTTTTGATATACATTTATGTCATGTTATTTAGCATATCTTGCTTAATTGCTACATATTTTATATACATATGTTTATATATTCATTCAAGTGTTTATATACATTACTGTATATATATTATATATATTCACGTTATTGTTGTTTCTAATTTTTCTTTATTTTGAATAATACTATTGTTACAAACAATTTTATAAACAATTTATCATCTTTATATGTACATATTTTGGCTGTATAAATAGGAGTTGATCTACTAAATCATAGAGTAAATATACATTTAGGTTGTAGTGAACACTTCAAAATATTTTCCAAAGTGGTTGTAATAATTTAACTATATCATACTACCCCATCATTGTATGAGAGTTTCAGTTGCTTGAAATCATAGCTCTAATTTTATATTATCACTGTTAAAAAATAACAAAAAACAAAACAAGTTACTCCACTCTTAGTATCATGATATTGAATTATGGTTTTAATCTGCATTCTACTAATCACAAATGTTGAGCACCTTATCAGATTTTACTGTCCATTGTAATTCTCATGAAATTCTTATTTTGTCTTGAACATTTTTTAGTTGTTTTCATTCTCCTTCTGAATGATTTATAAGAGACATTTACATATTCTAGATAAAAATCTTTTTGTTGGTTATTTGTAGAATGACAACAATTTATTGACCAAATGTTGAATTTTTGAGAATGATAGGAAGTGATATAGTTGGATCTCCCCTCCAAATCTCATGTTGAGATGTAATTGCCAGTGTTGGAGGTAGGACCTGGTTAGACGTGTTTGGGTGATGGGGGCAGATCCCACATGACTTGGTGATAGTGAGTTCTCCTGAGATCTGGTTATTAAACAGTGTGTGGCACCTTCTCTCCATTCATTCTCTTGCTCCTGCTCTTGCCATGTGACATGTCACTTCACCTTCTGCCATGTGAAAAATCTCCCTAAGGGCTTTCCACAAGCCAAGCAGATGCCAGTACCATGCTTTCTATAGAGACTGCAGAACTGTGAGCCAACTTAACCTCTTTTCTAAGTGACCTAGTCTCAGGTGTTTGTCTTTTTATTTCTTTTTCCTTTTTTTTTCTTGAGATAAAGTCTTGCTTTGTCACCCAGGCTGGAATACAGTGGCACGATCTCAACTCACTGCAACCTCTGCCTCCTGGGCTCAAGTGATTCTCCTGCCTCAGCTTCCCAAGTAGCTGGGATTACAGGTGTGCTCCACCATGCCCAGCTATTTTATTTTCAGTAGATATGGGTGTCACCATGTTGGCCAAACTGGTCTTGAACCCCTGACCTCAGGTGATCCATCTCCCTCTGCCTCCCAAAGTTCTGGGATTACAGGCGTGAGTCACTGCACCCAGCCAAGTATTTCTTTACAGCAATGCAAGAAGGGCCTAATAGTGGAGGCTTATTTATAATTACACCAAAAAAATTGGCAAAACTCAGACTTAATCAAACAAAACTAGAAGATATGGTGATCCAAGTTATATGTATAGCAAATATATGGAAATACATATTTATATATAGAAATACATATTTCTTTCAGTGGCTTGTCATTTTTCTATTACTAAGTTGCCTTTTAAAGAATAGAAACCCTCAAATTTTATGTAGTCCAACAATACTTTTTTGTGTCCTTTGCTTTTAATCAACTCTATTACAAAACTCTTTATTCTGTTGATCTGTTTTTCTATCCATCCACACAGTCTTAATTACTGAAACCATAGTAGGTTGTAAAATCCAGGACTGTATTTCCTTCAATATTTTCTTATTTTTCAGGATTGGATGTTTTTTGCCTTTTGCATGCTTCTATATTTTTAGATTTAGCTTGTCAATTTTCATAAGTTTGATTGCAAGTAATAGTAGTATACCTTTTTTTCTCATTTCTATTATCCAGGAGAAAGGTCTCAATGTTTTAGTTGTAAGAATAATGTTTCTTAACGTTTTTAAAAAGCTATATTTCAAAGTTTAAGGATGCTCACTCCATCTCCATCTCCAGTTAGCTAAGACTTTTTAAATATTAAATTATCAATTGTTTTCTATATATTGCGTTGGTGCAAAAGTAAATGCAGTTTTTGCATTGTTGGAATTTGCTGCTTGATATTGTCTTACATTCTTAAATGTGGTTATATTATACATCATTTTAATGTGAATTTCTTGCTTTATGATTTTTTGCTAATGACATTACTTGCTGTTTATTTCACATTTATTTTAGACTATGATCATTATGTTAGACAACAAGTAAATTCAAGCAATTTCCTTATTCAAGTTCAAAATGGGTCGTAAAGCAGTGGCAACAACTCACAACACCCATAATGCATTTGGCCCAGGAACTGCAAATGAACGTACAATGCAGTGGGTTGTTCAAGAATTTTTGCAAAGGAGATGAGAGTCTTGAAGAGAAGCAGCGCAGTGGCCAGACATCAGAAGTTGACAATCACCAACTGAGAGCAATCTTCGAAGCTGATTCTCTTACAACACAAGAAGTTGTGGGGGAGCTCAGTGTTGACCATTCTACAGTCATTTGGCATTTGAAGCAAATTGGAAAGGTTAAAAAGCTCAATAAGTGAGTGCCTCATGAGCTGAGTCACTGTTTGGTGGTCTGCTGCCAGTATGATTCATTACAGCTTTCTGAACCCTGGTGAAACCATTACATTTGAGAAGTATGTTCAGCAAATCGATGTTATGCACTGAAAACTGCAATGCCTAAAGCTGACTTTGGTCTACAGACAGGGCCCAATTCTTTTCCATGACAATACCCGACCACACACTGCACAACCAATGCTTCAAAAGTTGCACAAATTGGGCTACCAAGTTGTGACGCATATGCCATATTTACCTCACCTCTTGTCAACCAGCTACCACTTCTCCAAGCATTTGGACAACTTTGTGCAGGGAAAAAGCTTCCACAATCAGCAGGATGCAGAAAATGCTTTTCAAGAGTTTGTCAAATTCTGAAGCATGGATTTTTATGCTACAGGAATAAACAAACTTATTTATCATTGGCAAAATGTGTTGATTGTAATGGTTCCTATTCTGAATAATAATGATGTGTTTGAGACTAGTTTGATTTAAAATTTATGATCCCAAACCTAATTGTGTGAGATTGCCAAGAGTGATGCTATCTTCTCAACCTCTCAGTGCCCCTTTAGGAAGCAGTAAACCTCTTACCTGGAAAAGGAGTGCGATGTACTGAATTGACATCTCTGTACTCCTCTTCCCTCAGGAATGTTGGCCTACAAGTATCCATTGCCTTGGTAGCTCCTGATTTATTCAAATACACGAGAATGACATTACCCTCAATTTTAACTATTCAGAAACTGTAGAATAGGCTGCCAATGGAAATACAGCAACAGAGATGCTTAGGCAAATCCACAATACAGGGGATATTCTTTATTTTGTCTTCACTATTATACCTAGGTATGATACTTCCTTTCAAACCGTAAAGAAGAAACAAATCAGTAGTAAGATATCAATTTCTAAGTCTGTTACAGAGCATGTGTAGTGATATTTTTCTAATCAGATTATCATTTAACTTCAAAGAGTGTCTGCATTTATACAATATTAATTAGTAAAATACATTAAAGACACATTAGAGTTAATGTAGAGTACTGAAAAATTTCTAATAATTTAGTCATTATTGTAACATTATAATAACAAAGAGACCAAAGAAAGTTTTTTGCTCATATATTCATAATTCAAAATGTTGTCCAATAGAGCTTGTGAAGAGCTTTAATTAAAAGCATATATAATTTCCAGGAAAAAAGTCAATTATGGGTTAAGAAAGACATAATAGATAACCTTTAAAATATGATATTTTAGGCAACATAAATAAGAGGGGAGTTTTCCCTAAATTAAAAAAACTTCTAATTTTAAAATATTTAAAAAACATGAAAATGGATGTTTATGGAAATAAGAAATAAATTATAAAATATAAAATAAAGTTTTATCATTGGCATCTGATAACTAGTTAAAATGTCAGCTCATTTACCAGATGGATAACATTGGGCAAACCACTTAATCTCTTGTAATTTCAATTTACTAATCTTTAAATTAGGTCTAATAACACTGATTTCCTGTTACTGTTATAATCTTATATGTCATAATACATAATAGCAGCACATACATACAGATCTTGGTATATGTTAGGGGCTTGACACTTGTTTACTGAAGATTATATATTTAGTGTACACAGTAACATAAACCCAATGCACAGATTATTAATAATATTAAAATTGGTTTGTTGAGTCAAAGTAATGGAAATTTTTACACAATTTCTACAACATGTATGGGAGCATATGAAGGAAGGATTGGCAAGAGGAGGAGCTGAGCTCTGTGACATTTTCATAAGAGAATTCAGCCATTCCTACAGGGTACTTCAAGGCTTGCATTTCCCTGCAAAGATATTTCCAAGTGGGATAAAAGAGCCAGGCCTTTGCACTCCACATCAACCATTATTGATTACGAACAATACTCAGCTAAGGGCTAGGGCCTTGGGCAGCAAGTTTCTCTCTTGTGAAAGGCAGCTATTGGATAAAGATTCAGTCAGCCAAGGATTATCAATAGCCACTCAAATCCCAATTGTGGTCAAAATGAATGCTAGGATGGTTAACATTAGGTGTCAATTTGACTGGATTGTGGGATACCTAGATGGCTGGTGAAGTATTGTGTCTGATGTGTCTGTGAGGTTGTTGCTGGAAGAGCTTGACATTTGAGTCAGTGGACTGGGAGAGGAAAACCCACCCTCAGTGTGGGTGGACCTCATCTAGTCAGGCTGCCAGCATGGTTAGAACAAAGCAGGTAGAATGAGGTGGGATAAGTTTGCCTGTAAAGTTGTTTGACTCTTTTTCATTTTCCTGTGCCAGCCACTTGCTTCTTTAGCTTCTGACCCTGGACATCAAACTCAAGGTTCTTCAGCCTCTGACTCTGGGACTTGCAACAGTGGAGCGTCTCGAGTCCTTGGCTGCAGACTGAAGCCTACACGATCAACTTCCCTGGTCTTGAGGTTTTAGGACATGGACTGAGCCACTACCAGCTTCACTCTCTCCCCAGATTGCAGACGTCTTATTAGGGAACTTTGCCTTACAATCTTGTAAGCCAATTTTCCCTAATAAATTTCCTTTTCTTTATACATGTACCTTATTGGTTCTATCCCTCCAGAGAACCCTTACTAAAATAAATCCTTTAATCCAAATCTAATAGGAACTTATTGACATTGTAGCTCTGTCTCTTTCCCTCTCTCTCTCTCTTTCTCTCCCTATATATATATAGATAAAAAATATATATATAATGTATATAAATTTTACAATTGAACATTCTAAGTATGCTTTGTAAACAAGTTTGAACTAATTTGTGATGGTAAACCTTTAATTAGTGGATTTGTATTTAAGTTTATTTTTACAATAAGAGAAAATGAGAGAATAAACTAATAATATGTTCGCTAGATAGGCAAACATTATATTTTTAATACTGAATGCATAAATTTGTAAAGCATCTCAATTCCTGTAGAGAAAATTATTCCTCTGGCAACACAGAAAACAAGTCATTCTGAAGGCTCCAACAATATCAGGCATTCAGACAGATTTCAACAAAAACACACACTTTTATAAAACTATTTGACACATTCTTTGAGGAGGCTTTTCTTATCTGTTTGAAATTCACACCTATTCAATATATATATCTAGATCATAATAAACATTTTATCTTAAGACAAAGAATGCTATGGCAAAATTCAGACAGTGAAATTCATCCCAAGACATTAAATAAAGAAACATAAATTGTTAAATTTTATTTTATTCTGAAGAATAAATAATTTGGAAGATAAAAAATACTCAGATGTGCTTATTATTTTATAAAGTACACATTTTATGTATTTTGAAAATAGTTTGACTTTTTAAAAAGAATTTTCTAGTTTTTACACCGGAAACACAAATATTGTAGAATTCATATTTAAAGCTGAAATTCTTAGATATGCAAAGTATAGGTGGTTTAGAAATTCGTTATCTCATAGAATCCTAGTGTAGAAATGTGACCCTTATTATTTGGAGAACTTGCATCTGTGGTGCATCTAAGATTGCTTCATCAAAGAGTGTGAAAACTATTTTCTGAACAGTATTTCTGAGGATGAAGTTTCTGTTGAAACAGAACTGTAGAAAAACATTTGATATAGTGATGATGTATCTATCTATGGCTTTAACAAACAAATCTGACCTCTAGTAAGTAGAAGTAGAAAGGATTCTGATTCCTTAATATAGATTCGTATTCTTTTTTTCTGAACAATAAAACATGTCCACAATTAGGTACAGATAGGATGTGGGGAGAAAGAGAGAAAGAATAAGAGAGCAAGAAAAAATACAAATGAGATAAATCTCCAAGTAGCTATTTAAGGTTAGAATCTTGTCAATATATGTATAAATTTGAAATCTCAGGTAATTATAAATGACTTCTATAACTTATTATATATCTTATTAGTTGTCTTGGACAATTTATTGACATTCTTTAATTTTATTTGGGTTACTGGGAACAATACATTAAATATATACATATATATATATATATATTTTTTTTTGAGATGGAGTCTCACTCTGTTGCACAGGCTGGAGTGCAGTGGGGTGATCTCAGCTCACTGCAAGGTCTGCCTCCCTGGTTCAAGTGATTCTCCTGCCTAGCCTCCTTAGTAGCTGAGATTACAGGAGCGTGCCACCACACTTTGATAATTTTTGTATTTTTAGTAGAGACAGGGTTTTACCTTGTTGGTCAGACTGGTCTTGAACTCCCCTGACCTTGTGATCTGCCCCACTTGGCCTCCCAAAGTGCTGGGATTACAGGTGTGAGCCACCATGCCCTGCCAATAAATTGTGTTTTCACACAAACGTTATGCAAACATGAATATGTTATTCCATGTAAAATCAATTTTCCAAGGATGATCTTATAAACACATTATAAATTATTATTAATATTGTTATTTTTGCATGTATATAGTATCATATTTTAAGAGATGCTTACCACTGAGGACTGCATTAGATAAATACCATTTTTAATCCAATTGCTAATTTGAAACAATGAAATATATGCAAAGAAAAATCAACAATACTGAATTTATTTAGACAAGTTGGTTTCTAAATCTGTTCATCTAGCTATATGAGATTTCTAACTTTTAGGGACCTGTTACTTAAAATATCAACCATTCTTCAGCAATTTCTTGGGTTCAGAGATTTATCTAATGTTATGTATGTATTGCTAGACCATCCAGAAAAAAAAAATTTACCTCTATTGAGTTTTTTGTTTCATTCTCAAGTCTTAACCACATGAGTTATATATTAATTTAATCAACATATTATAATTTACTTAGAGTTAATTAATATAGTAAAATGTTAAAATTAACTAAACTCATATTGTTTACTAATATGTACAGTAAGCTTAGCACACAATTTACCCAGTCTTGGATACTATGATAAACTCTGCAGATTAGATGATGAAGGAAATACCAAACCTACTGACACAGAATTATTTCAGTGATCCTTCACCAGGCAGAAATCTCCACAGCCAGAGTGGCCTCTGCCCAGACCTTCTTGGCTCTGGGCTTTCCACTGGGCTCACTCTACCCTCTTGGTCCGTGGGTTGCACTTCTTTCATGACCCGGCCCAGATCCCATGTTCATCTGGATGAGGAAGATGCAGCAGCACCCCAAAACTTGAAGATGCCACCCACTGCAGAGCCCCAAGGGATGGGTGTTATGGCTCTCCCATGGGGAAATCACAAGGTCTGAGCCTCCAAGAACTGTTACAGCTCTCTCCTTCCCAGTCTGCAGCATGGCAAATGGGGGCATGTTACAGCTTTGGCTTGGGAAGTCCCAAGGTCTGGACTCCCAGAAGAGTCACAGCATCTTTCATTCCCATCATGGGCAGCTCAGTGAGCTGGCCAAGAGTGTGTGACAGCCCTTTTAGCTCCTGCCATTTGGCGAGCTAAAATTAGGCATTGTTTGTTGTGGAGAATAGTCTGAATAAAAAATAAATAAATAAAATGGTATTGTTTACATGAACAAATTTATGTTTAGGTTTAAATTATATTTCTGACTTTTTAAAAAAAGTCTTTAGGCTTTAAGCTTCACTTAAATATGTCATACTGATACAGTATAACATGATATTAATGGAAACACATATAAAATAATCATCCCAGTATATATCTTTTCTGCTTTTAAGACTGCAAATCATATTACGGATTGCATATGTTCAATTCTGCTTCTAACTCCAAAGATAAGCAAACAACCCTTTTAAGCTACTAAGAAATATAGACACTAGCATACAAATCTTTAAAATGACAATTTTATAGATGTTCAAAACAAATTATATCTATCAATTATCCAATCAAAAATCCTCTTAATACTATATTTAGAGCAAAATAAGTTTTTAAGCCAAATATATTTTATGTATTTTTAGCTAGGACATTCCAGAATATTTATTAATCACTTGTTTTAATTTTATTGAAGTATAATATAGAGTTTTAATCTAAGTATTGAGCTAAACCTTAGTTAAGTAACTGTATGCATATTATAAAAGATGTATATAATATATGTAATTATATATGATTTGATTAGATAAAAAATAAAGATAAAATTTTTTTTTGAGACAAAGTCTTGTACCACCACCTGGGTTGGAGAGCAGTGGCATGATCTCGGCTTACTCCAACCTCTGCCTCCTGGATTCAAGTAATTCTCCTACCTCAGAGTCCCAAGCAACTGGGATTACAGGCACCCATCACCACACCCAGCTAATATTTTGTATTTTTAGTAGAGACAGGGTTTCACCATGTTGGCCAGGCTGGTCTCGTACTCCTGACCTCGTGATTCACCCACCTCGGCTTCCCAAAGTGCTGGGATTATAGTCATGAGACATTGGCCTTCATAAATGTTTAATATAGATAAATATATAATTGCTATGAAAAGTAATAAATTAAAATGGAGACTTGTAATGTATTACGGGATTTTAGATATTAATTATGCCTGTGGAGATGTAGGAAGGCTTCACAGAGGTCAACTTTAAAATGATTTTTCTTATCCTCAAAGAATTACAGTTTTTCTTAGATCAAATCCAAATGGAAAGGATTATTGTAAGAAAGTGTTTGAAGAAACATGCTGTAAAGTGGCTATAAATACATCATGAATAGAACCTGTAGTCAGATGAGGTCTAGGTGTAAAAAAAGAAGCCCAGTGAGTTGGAAGTGACTCAACGGTTTCTATAGGAGGGAGCTATACATCTTGCCGTTTAAAATCAGGGTCTGCAAAGTCAGGTTGTCTGTCACCATTTACTTTTGAGCCTTTGACATGTAGCTCAAACTTCCTAAGTTCATCACCTGAAAAATTGTCAATACTATAAATAATAACTACAGTTTACTTTGTTATACTGTACCTGGGATCATTCTATTCCTTCCTATTCAATCCTTATTGAATTTACTCTTCATTTAATTCTCACAAAACTTTATGAAATAATTTTCCCTAATAAGAAAACTAGCACATAGAAAGTTTAAGTGATTTCCCAAAGTCAGACAAATTAGTAAGATTTTAGGTCAATTTCCTTCAGTTTTGTTGTTAAATGCAATAATTTATAAAAGAAGCAAAAACTTACATAAAAACATAAGAGAAATTGCAAAACTTTATGTTACCTATCTACTCAAATAAAAAGGGAATCCTAGTCTGGTAATATTTTCATGGTAATCATTTAATGTATAAATGTCATTAAATATTTTCATTCAATAAATGTATAAATGTCATTAGATATTTTCATTAGATAAATAACTGCTTTGAAGCCAAAATGAAGTATAATATAGAGTAGTTTCACTGTTCTAAAATTATTTGTTCTCTGTCTACTCATCTTATTCTCCTCAAGTTCTGTCAAATTATGTAAAAAAAAAAATAACGAGTGAACAGATGATGCATTTCATCAGAAACGGACCCAATGGATTGAGATTATTTCTAATTTCAAAAATATTTTAGCATATTTATGATAGTTAAGAGGTTATGTAGTCTGATAATTAGTGTAGAAATACTATAAAACACCAAGTTTTATAACAAAGTATTTTCACTGATAATAGGAATGAAGCCAGAATGAGGCTTTACCACATCTATTGGACACTGAAGTGGAGGCCTCAGCTAGATCAATAACACCAGAAATCATAAATAAAACATAGAAATATGATAAGGAAAAAACCCTGTAATATTCCCAAATGATATAATTATGTGGGTAGAAAAATTAGAAAATTTCTGAATAGATTTAGATCAATGGAAACAAAATAAATATACAACAGTTGTATTACCTTTTACCACCAAAGGACACTTTGAAATAAAAACTCAAAAATGAAACCACTTAATAGAAAGTAAACATGCCTAGAAATAAATCTAAATAAGAGATATGTGAGACTTGTACAAATAATATATAACACATATTATTGAATAAAATTAAAGAAAACTTACATAGAAACAAAGGATTTTACTAAGTTCATGGAGATTTAACATTAAAGATATAATTTCTCCCAAAATTGATATATACATTCAATGTAAACCTAGTTGATATCATAGATGACTATTTTAGAATTTGATATGCTACTTCTAAAAATGCAATGGACCAAGAATAGTAAATAAAATATTTTAAAAGCTAGAGGACTGAAACTACATAAAAACCAAAATGTATTATAAAGCTACAGTGAGTAAGATGCTGGGGTTTTGGCAGGAATAGAAAACTAGATCAAAGAAACAGAATGGTGTGTCCAGCAACAGACCTCTAGGTACACATACACAAACACATACACACACACACACACACACACGCATATACACACAGATATATATATATATGTGTACATATATATGTACTCACACTTTACAGTAGCACTGTAAAGCAAAGAGAATGAACAGTGTTTTTCATAACTAAATCTAGGTCAATTATATATTTATATGTAAGAAAATATATATCTCGACCTCCATTTTATGCAAATATCAAGCCCAGGTAAATTTCAGGACTAATATGAAATTAAGAACAATAGATTTTCCAAATGACGATGAAGCTCGTTCTGTGAAACAGTGATAGGCAAATAATATAAAAAATATAAAGTATATCAACTAGGAGAAAAGAGATGAATACCTTTGTTTATATTAAAGCTTGGACATTCTTAATAAGAGAGTTAACTGTTAAGCCATAAAGTGATGAAAATATCTGTAATACAGTAATTATAAACTGCCTACTGACTAATAAACTAAGCACATTTTAATATATTTAGCCACAACTTGAAGATTCTCTTTTGGGAAATGTAATGTCAAGGGTTTTTTTGGTCCCATTATTTGACAAGGTGTTTATCTTTTTCGTATTATTTTGTAGAATTTTTTTTAAAAATCAACAATATCAACATTTGTAAACTGTGTGTAGTCTGGTTATATAGTTACTCATCTAGAGTAAGACAGGTTTAAGAAATGTAAAGCCAGTAACACTTACGCTGGAACAAAAGTTCTATGGGACCTGCACTCCATTGAACAAAATGGTATATATGTTTAGCCATGTGATATGTACTGTACAGACACCATGAGATAACACTAAACACTCATCGGAATGACAATTCATAAAAATGTCCAATGATATTAAGTTTTGAAGTATTGTTAGAAGGTAAATTCAAAAAACTCTCCTACAAAATTATGAGGTGAGCAAGTTGGTACAACCACTTTGGAAAACTGGCAGTGGTGTCTCCTAATGCGAATCAGCATTGGAAATTTTGAAAGTGAATTTAATCTATAAATTGGTATTAAATGCAGCATTATATTCCTGGTTAGTCACTGATGTTTATGAACTAGAGTATCAGGGGAAAACCCTCTCCTTTCATTTTCCTATTTGGTTTTATTTTTAAACCTTGGCTTTAAGAAACATTTAAAAGACAAAAGCTATCACTAATCACCTAACACTCTGCTCTCCCTTTATCTAAAATTTTCTCACTTAATCATTAATATAAATCATGGAAGTATGTATCATTAACTTCCTTGTACAAATGAAAGAACAGAAAAACATAGAAGTTAATTTATGTGCCTAATGTTGCATAACTAGAAAGTGTCATATCTGATATCCACATATGGTGTGGTACACTTGAATCATTTTTCTATAATACCCAGCATACTTAGGTAATCAAACAGATAAAACGATAATATTCTGAGTGGCTTTCAGAAATGAAATTCTCTTTCAGAGTTCTGAACTGTAACCCTTTGGATTTGTTTTCAATTAATACCCTCACTTCAAAATTTGAGTATTTAATCTACTTTTCAAAGTTGACACAAAAGTAAATTTTGTATGTATATTTTAGCTTAGAAGGTAATATTATATTTTAAAACAGAATAATTGTACCATTTAATGAATTATCTTTCTGTTAACCAGGCTTTTAATTGTTAAATATACTGTAGTTTTATTCAATTAGGTTTCAGCCAGTTTGGAACTGGTCTATTTATGGTTCATCTACATTCCAAGCTTGTGGTGGGAAAGCTTAGACATATTCTGGTGTTCATTAGGACTTTCACTGGTGGGCTCAGAAGGGCAATGTTGAATACAGAATTCAGTGTTAGGAAATTAGTTGAAACTCGTCCTAGTGTTTCAACCAGTTGCACTTTTGCTCATTGTTTTGCCATTCAAGTGCACTAGAATATTTGTAACGGGAAAAAGCAAGGTTTCCAAGTTTGTATTCTTTCCTCAACATTGAATTCTCAAGTTCTGGCTTCTACAGTATTTCTTTAATGACAAAACAAATTAATTTGGATAGGCTTTGTGAAATTTCCTAGACTGCCAAACCAACCTCAAAGAGAGTAAGTATGCCTTGGCTTACTCTGCTATGACCTGAGGTTGGTTATTACCAATATATTGGTATTTTTAATAAACTTGAGAACAATAATATAAGACGTGAATAGACTATTCAGAAAGTATGTCAAGTTAGTTACCAAAAAACAAACAAACAAACAAAAGAATTCTTAAGTAAGATGTAAAAAATACATGAAAAGTTGTCTTGAAATAAAGGCTCACAATTTAATCTCTGAGGTATTTCTAACAATATTAAAGTCTTAAAAATGTATGTTCTATTCATATGTGAACTGTCTTTTTTAGTGAGAACTAAAAATGTTTTATACATTGGCATCCTTAATGCACAGTTTTACCTCTCTTCCTTCATTTGACATAGAAGTACCTATTGAGGAGAAGAGTTAAACCAATATCATCTTGACCTTAGATTCATGTTGCTTTTTGGCTACATTTCAGTACAGAACAATAAAATTTAGGAAACACACACACACACACAAACACACACGCACGTAACAGACAATATATATATATAAAAGGCTACATATATATAAAACATATATAATATATGTAAATATATAACAGGCTATATATATAACAGGCAATGTAGTCCTTGTGGAAATCACTTTAGCCTGGAAAAATACTGCAGAATTAATAAGATAGAAACTCCAAAACCCACATTGTCTTTTGAATGAATATTTTCTACATGAACGTGTTTATGAAAAACAACCATCACAATTTTTGACTAGGGTTAGCTGTGTGTGAGAGAAGCAGGTGTTGATAGATTAGAGAAGACTCAGATATGCTTAATAGTTTTCTTTTCAGAAGCATTCAAGTAAAATTGCACAGCAATTTCTTAATATGAGTAGGCATTTACTTTTGAATATTTAAAAAGTTGATTCTATTTTGAAACAAGAACCGATGTATTATATATATATTATAAATATATATTTTTATAAAAATTTATTATATAAATATAAATTTTATAAAAATATCTATTTATAAATATATATTCATAGGTAATATAAATATATTCACATATGTTTATATATATATTTGAGCAAGCATTCTGTGTCATTCATTGGGCAAAGCACGTTAAACACTATACCTCATTCAGTCCTCCTTAAATATTAAGCCATTAGGTTGTGTTTTAGCCCCATATTACAGAAAACTGAGACTTAGACAAGATTAGTATCATTTCCAGGTTTATAAAGATACTCGGGTTTGGACAAAAGCCAGAGTTTAGAATTAGATCTCTATTGTCTCTAAAACATATGCTGTTCATAGTTGTTTTATTTTGCCTTTTAAAATCACATTATTTCACGAAATAGGTTAAAAAATAAAACCAATAACTTCATTATCAATTTTAAAGCCATACTGCTATTGCTATGAAGTACAAATCATTTTGGTTGACAAAATAAAAGAATAACTCACTTTTTGAAACCAACATCTGGCAATAAGTAGAGTTCACAGAGGATCAGAGTTCTGGACTATTCCATTGAAGGGAATTTGATTTATTCAAATCCCACCATAATTGTTTTAAAAACTAAATGAAAATGAAATCATCTATTATCATATGGAAGGATTAAGTCCTAAATTGGATTTCTAAGTTTAAGATGAAAAAAGTAAGCTAACCTCCAAAATGGCTTAAAATTGAACTTTGGCTTTTGGTATAGAACAATAGCTTTAAGAGATTTAGAGGAAGAATGAGCTCTATAATAAATCTTTTAAAGTGGCATATAATGATGGTTTTATAAGCAAGTGAGGCCAAATATTTTATTTTGCCCTTTGACCTATATTACTGTGAACTATGACACATTATATAATCCCTAACTAAAAAACTCTTTTGCCACATGTTAATTCTTTATAGGTCAGATACAGAATCCTAAGATAAATGCTAAAATCACACACACGCGCACGCACACACACACACACACACACACACACACACACACACAATAATGTGAATAGCTTACTTTCCTAATTTAGGAAGATAATCATAAATATGTTTTTTAAGGTGTATTTCCTTCTGATTAGAAAAATAGGAAGCAAATTTATTCCTCTCAGGGTAATATCCTGCAAGGCTTTGTTTGCCCTATGGGAGCAAGGGCCTTTATAGATTTTCTGGTTTTTGTAGTCATTTAACAATGCTACTTGACCAAATTGAAAAAAGTTTAGGAAAAATCCATAGGAAGAGGATTTTTTCTTTGTTTCTATCTTTAAAATATGAAAAAAGATTAGAGATTATTTACTGAAGATAATTTCCTGGGCCCTATTCCTAGGTTCATTTGACATTGCTTGAGACATTTTTGGCTGTCACAAGAATAAGGGACTGCTATTGGAATCTTGTAGATAAAGACCAAGCATGTTGCTAAACACCCTGCAATGTATAAGAGAGAACTACACACATGAACTTGCAAATTGTTTGCTTCTTGAGCATATAGTCAATTCATATGGAGACCTGTTTGAGGAAATGGAATGAAATTCCTTTGGAACCAAGCAACTCTAGTAGTATATTATACTGCAATCTATAAGGTTATACCTGAAAGTCTTTGATACAATAATTCAGTGTAAATGAAGAAGTATGATCTATGGCACAGGATAGAACTGCAAACATAAATTTGCAAATTGTTTGCTTCTTTGGTTTATACTGGTTTATATTTGGATTCTGACTTCTGATACAGGGTTTTAAAATAGGCAGAGTCAATACCTCTACACTTCAGAACATAAACATAAGGCAAATACTTTCTACTTTGGTAAGAAAATAAAAATACCAGCTTCTCCTAATATATGTTTGCAATAGGAAAGTAAATTATAAGTTTCAAATTCATATTCCTATTTCATGATTAGGGAGGAACTTGTATTAATTAAGCCAATCAGTTCCCAGATTAAAATGTTTGAGACACAAGTAATATATTCTCAAAATATCTGTGTATAGGAATCACCTGTGGAAAAATCTATGTGTTCAACCATTAACTCAAGATTATTTGGCTTATTAAGTATAGTTAGAGCAAAGAAATGAGTATTTTATCAAGAACTCCATTTGATTTTGATGTCTTCATGTCACTTGGAGATCTGTTTGAGGAAATGGGATGAAATTCCTTTGGAACCAAACAGCTCTAATAACATATTAAACAGCAGTCTATAAGTTTATAACTGAAATTCTTTGATACAATAATTCAAAGCAAATAAAGTATGATCTACGGCTTGAAAAGTACAAATAAAACATGTCAAAATAAATCGTGTGGCTAAAGACAAATATTTTTGCAAATACTGTCACCTCAAGCATTTCAAAACTTAGCCTTATATTTGGCATTTAATGATGCCCCAAATGAACAAATGAAAGAATTTTAAGTAGATTCAATTAAGTATATATGTGAGTTTATATTTCTTTCCATCTAGACAGAAGACAATCAACTAGAGATAAGAAGTATAGATTTCTGGCAAACATGTGATAGACTGGTCCATTCACATAAAAAATGAGAAATGCAAATACATGTAGCCATAAAGCTAGTTTCAATTATTGTCTATTTTTCTAGTCAAGTTCAAATTTTTTGATAAATTCTTGGTTTAAAAAATATTCACAAAGGCTCAGAAGACAGCATACTACTCACCAATACAATTAGAGACAAAATAAGTGAACATCCATGGAACAAGGGCCTGTTTAGGTAATTGTCAAAAAAATTGAAAGAGAAATGTCAAAGCAAGAGAAAACAATGAGGGCCCTGAAAAATATGCCAAAATATTCTCTGTATTTTACACACCTTTTGGCCCTGCTCCATATTCACTTCTGGTAAAGATGCATCCATCTTTCAATATAATACAACCAAAATCTAATTTTTTATGAGAGAGATTAATATTAGCAAGTATAACCTTGCTGTGTAAATAATCAACTATACAGAATGCAAAGATTTAAAGAAGATGTAAATTTAGAAAAGACAAAGAAAAAAATTCCAATATAGAAACAGGACTTACAGAAACTGGCACTATCTTCAGTAAAGGAATGTTTATATGGTTCTGTGGACTGCAAGTGTATTCTGAACTAGCTACAAATACTACTAGTTCCTTTCTACGGATAAACCAAAGCTGTAGGCATTATTACACTTACAAGATTATGATGAAATCTAAAGAAACATATGAATTTGACAATCAAAACCCACACTGCGAATGCATACATAGTCACATGCTCAAACACTTGCTGCTGAAATGGATGAGTCTATGTCAGTGTTTAACTTCTGCCACATGATTGTAGCAGATTATAAGTGGTTGTACATTCATTGACACTTCTTCCATTGTTCGATGAGTTCTCTTTCCTCTTCTCTTGTGTCTGGGTAAACTCAGTGACTGCTGGACCAATAGACTATGATGGCAGCAATGTTATGTTAGTTTCTAGATATGGCTTCAGAAAACGTGCAACTTCAGCTTGCAGTCTCTTGGAAGGGTCTCTCAGGGAGCCCTGAACAACAATGTAACAAGTCCAGCTGTTCAGAGACTAATGCTGAAGAAGTCTCACAGAGACCAGCCTTCTGGCCCCTTCCGAAAAGTACGAGTTACGTAAGTGAAGCCCTCTTGGACTCTCCAGATTTAGCCCATGCACCAGCTGAATACTACCAAAGAGTATCAGTTGACATACTTGGAGCAGAATAATCTCTTATCTGGAGCAAAAGAATACTTGACCAAATTGCCAACACACAAAAAAATTGAGATATAATAATTGTTTTAAGTTTTCATGTTTTGCAACAATTTATTAAACAAAACTATATAACTGGAATAGAGGCATCCTCTCACTATCTGTTCCTAAATAGCAATCACCGTCAATTACTCTGCATCCACTTAGTGTGATTCATTTTCTGCATAGCATTTATCCATATGTAATGCTATAATTTATTTAGTTATTCATTATCTCTTTTCCCCTACAGAATATAAACTTAAAAAAAGCTGCGACTCCATCAGATGTGTTTACATGTGTATATCAGCCTCTAGGACAATATTCAGCACATCACAGGCACTTAAAATATTTATCACATTGTTAAAACTAGTAAACAGTATCATATTTTAACAAATACCTTCAGAAACTGTGTCTGCATTCAGGTAAATATTCTTAGAAACAAAGCAAGAGAGAATCTCTTAAAATGTGTACATAAAAGCATCAAGATCAATTGAAAATAAAAATATTGGACATTGTATATATCTGTAATTTCCTATGGCTACATTACAAGTTAGAAATAAGTGAGATGTGAGTCAAAATGATATTAAATTGTGTTTTTAAAGTCATTTTTAATCATGACAAAAATGTTTGAATATGAACCCAAATGTTACATAAAGTTTTACTTTTTTAAATACCCTTGTGTATACAGATGAAATAACACTTTTTTTGGTTTATTTTTCTCTGTCTGCTCATTTAGCAATGCAATTTTATTTATTATTTGTTATTTTTCCCCCGAATACTCCAAAAAAAATTAGAGATTTAATAAAAGGAAAAGGAAACATGATATATGATTCATACCTCCTCTGGAATATCAGTCCACATTTTTTTCAACACAAATACTACCATGACTAACTACTTAAAAGTCTCAGAACTCATTCAGTAGTCTTATAGAGTAGCTATGAACTGAGCTTTAACCTCATAAAAATCAGTTTTATCATTAAATCGATCTTGTACAATACACAGCAAACATGTTTATTTGCTCAAAAAAGTTATCTAAATCCTCAAGGGCAACAGTGTTCAATTATTCATTTCAAGAAAACCCTCTAGAGTTACTACAGTAAAATAAAACAAAAATAAGACTATAAGTAAAATAAAATAAAGAAAAATAAAACATAAATATTTGATTATGTATACTGGAATCAAAATTTAACTGAAATGTATTTTAAATCCAGTCTCTAAGAGTTATTCACTAGAAGACATCTAAGATTGTACTAAAATTGGGGAGCTATAAATTCAGATAATAATTTTTTAACTTTTAGGTTCAGGGGTACATGTGAAGGCTTGCTACATAGGTAAACATGTGTCACGGGGGTTTGCTGTACATGTTATTCCATCACCCAAGTACTCAACCCAGTACCCTATAGTTAACTTTTTTGTTGTTATTTATTTATTTATTTATTTAGAGATGGAGTGTCTCTCTGTTGCTAGACTGGAGTGCAGTGGTACGATCTTGGCTTACTGCAACCTCCACCTCCCAGGTTCCAGAGATTCTCCTGCTTCAGCCTCCCTGCTGTAGCTGGGACTACAGGTGTGCACCACCATGCCAGGCTAGGTTTTTGTATCTTTGTAGAGATGGGGTTTCACCATGTTGGCCAGGATGGTCTCGATCTCCTGACCTTGTGATTCACCTGCCTCGGCCTCCCAAGTGCTAGGATTACAGCCCTGAGCCACTGTGCCAGGCCCACACAGTTATCTTTCTGCTCCTCTTCCTCCTCACACCTTCCCCTGTCAAGTAGACTCCAGTGTCTGTTGTTTCAAGTTCTTATCATTTTGCTTCCACTTATTATGAGAACATGTGGTATTCGGTTTTCTGCTCTTGTGTTAGTTTGCTAAAGATAACACCCTCCAGCTCCATCCATGTTCCTGCAAAAGACACGGTATCATTCTTATGGATGCATAGTATTCTATGGTGTATTTGTAACACATTTTTTTAAATCCAACCTGTCATTGATGGGCATTTAGGTTGATTCCAGAAAATCATCATTTTGAATTCAGATTTTACTATGTTAAAACTGTGAAATCTTGAAAATACAAAATTTCTCTGGTCTCTGGTTTCTTCATTTGTAAAATTTGAGTGGCAATAGTATGTACCATTGTACAGTTGAGAAGTTACATGAGATAATATAGTTAAAATTTCTGGACCATGGGATGTGATTTAAAGTGTTGGTTATTACTGTTATTAAAAATAAAAATAATTGTATGAAACTATGCTATATTTGGGCATATGATATCTAATAATTTATAAGTGGTTAATAATAAAAAAGAAGGGAAAAACAAATTTCTTCATGGTTTTCAGATATGCAAATTAAGCTGCTAACTAGTTATTGTTAAGAATATATTCAGAATTTAAAAAAATAAATATTCAAGTTTATGTCTGTACAATATAAATTTAGTATTAGTGAATATTTTTTGCTCAAAATCATAATATTAACATTTGTTTTATTATACAGCCTTTTAATTTAGGAAATCACTCAGGTCATAAGTACATATATAATATGTTTTGTGTTTCTTTAAAAATATTTTTTCATTGTTTTTAGATTGTCAAATTTAACAGAATATTTTATAATATTTTTAAAAAGAAACTTAAAAGTTTACTTCTTCAAGTGCTCTTTTCAGGTATTTTTTAATGAATCTTTTGTTGGTTGAGGGCTAATTGCTGCCACTGCTGGTCAGTGATTCCACAGGGGTTTTACCAGTCAGATCTTGAGGACAGGCTTAAGGACTTTTTTTTATGTTTGTAGTTAAAGAGAAATTTACTTGTATTTTTCTGGTTAACCAGTAGTATCTTATCCTCGGGAAAACATTCTAATAAGTAATTTTAAAAAATTATTAGTTTCATTGAGATATAATTTACATAAAACAAATGAATACAATGAATTTTACAATTTAAAATGCATAATTTGATGAATTTTGGCAAATGTGTGTAGTCATATAACCACTGCTAGTCACGATATAGAACATTTTGATTTTAATTATTAGCATGATTTTTATGTGTGACATCTCACTGAACATACATTTTAAAAACTCTCCACAAATATTCTAATTTTTTTGTTGAGTTCTTGGCATATGTAGTAAAGAAAGAAATGATAATTTATGGTAAATATATATCTGTATCTATAAATCTATATTAATCAAATTCAAAATTTATGTTGAAATTACAAGACAATATGTGCAGTTATTTCTGAAAAAGGTTAATCGGCTTTAGTTATTTTAGGAAATTGTGAGAAAAATAACTGATTCCCAGAAATTAGCTAATGCTAGCTAATTTCCACAATAATGATGAAAATGAACACAACAACAATGAGGATATCTGACATGCTAAGTGATATACTTTATACACTGGCTGTATTATTGCATACCCTTTATAAGTAAGAAAACATGTCAGATAAATAACCTGACCAAGTTTACACAGCTTTCAAGTTTTAAATTTGAAAGTTCCCTTTTCAAATAAATAGGTTGAAAATAAGACAAGCTTGCAATCGACTCAATGGTATATCATTACGATCACCTTTCATCATTCATTTTCAGTCTTCTTATTTCTCTCCTTAATTAACTAGTAATTTAATTCTACATCTACTCAGCCCTTAAGCCCAGGAAGCTAATAGTTGATGGAGAAACAAACAAACAAAGAAACACAACCATGCTGACCGTTGTTAATTTAAATTTATGACTACAAATTAGAAGTGAGGACTCAAAATGGTATCCCTTTTCCTTAATTTAAATGTTCTCTCTCCGACTAAATCATATCATCTCTTCTTTCGTTCAATCATTGTGGAAGACAGTGTGGTGACTCCTCAAGGGTCTAGAAATAGAAATACCATTTGACCTAGCAATCCCATTACTGGGTATATACCCAAAGGACTGTAAATTGTTCTGTTATAAAGATACATGCACACATATGTTCACTGCAGCACTGTTTACAATAGCAAGGACTTGGAACCAACCCAAATGCCCATCAATGATAGACTGGATAAAGAAAATGTGGCATATATACACCATGGAATACTATGCAGCCATAAAAAAGAATGAGTTTATGTCCTTTGCAGGGACATGGATGAATCTGGAAACCATCATTCTCAGCAAACTGACACAAGAACAGAAAATCAAACACCGCATGTTTTCACTCATAAGTAGGTGTTGAACAATGAGAACAGATGGACACACGAAGGGGAACATCACACACTGGGGCCTGTTGGGTGGTGGGGGAACTAGAGGAGGGATGGCAGGGTGTGGGGTGATTGGGGAGGGATAACGTTAGGAGAAGTACCTAATGTAGGTGACATGATGGGGGGATGGATGCAGCAAACTACTGAGGCATGTGTATACCAAAGTAACAATTTTGTAGGATCTGCGCATGTACACCAGAACTTAAAGTACAATAATTAAAACAAAAAAACACGTAATACTCCTTTCCTGTTCAAACTCAGATGTTAAATACTAAGTATTGTCCCCATTGCCAATCATGTCAAACCATCTTCATTCGTGCCCATTTATTGTGCCTTCCTCCTGTGTCACTCTGCCCATACTCCTGTCAAAGGACAACAATTTACCTTTGCTCTGGTCCCATGCCATCTTATTAAACAAAGAGAGTGACTATTATGCTTTATCCTTCCAATGGTAGCATCACCAACATTTTCTTTTCTACTAGATTCTTTACTTTATTCTATAAGCATAATCTCCAACATGTAAAAAGAAAAGTTCTTTTGATCTCTCATTTTCCTATATAATCCCACTTTTCTCATTTTTATTGCAAAGTTCCAAATTTTTGATGTTTATTGAACATAACCAACAGTTTTTGGTGCTTTTTAGTCAATTTTAATCCTTTTAAACTAATTGTCAAGGTCACAAGAACCTTCAGTTTTATAAATGTAATGGTCAGTTATTAGACCTCTATCTAACTCTGCATCATTCACACAAATTCTACTTTTATATAAAACCTTTCTTCACTTGGATTTAGACACGCTATACTGTACTGCTTTCTTTCTGCTTCACTTAAGTTTTCTTCTCATTTTTCTTTTAGATTCCTCAAATCCCAAAGCAGATATTAAAATGCCTCAGATCACAGTCCTCTTCATTGTTTCCTTTGCCATCCACAGTCCTATTTGTCTAAAGAGATTATAAAATGCTATGGCTTTAAATACGCTTCATGAAGAGATGACTCTTAGATTTATATCTAAGCACTAACATCTTCATTGAGGTCAAGATTTGTTTATGAAGAGCCACCTTCATGTCTCCATTAGGATGTCTAGAAGAACTTTCAGATTTCATACATCACAAAAGAAGAACCATTTTCAGTCTTTATCAGAGAATAACTAGTTTACCATTCATTCGTCCAAGTGGTCAGGGAAAAAACAAAAACAAAAAACTTTTGAGTCTCCTGTCAGTCTTTTCTTCCCATGAACTGCTCATCCAATCTCAACAACTGGTTGCCCTCCATATAGCAATGTCTCACACTCTTACCCTCTACCTAACTCTAATCCCAGCAACCATAGTCTTTAGTCGGGACT
>PVKP010004859.1:0-94157 GCA_004027715.1 Plecturocebus donacophilus | reverse complement strand
TGCAACAAGAAGAGCTAACGATCCTAAATATATACGCACCCATTACAGGAGCACCCAGATACATAGGGCAAGTTCTTAATGACTTACAAAGAGACTTAGACTCCCACACAATAATAGTGGGAGACTTTAACACTACACTGTCAATATTACATAGATCAACGAGATAGAAAATCAACAAGGATATCCAGGACTTGAACTCCGACCTGGAACAACTAGACTTAACAAATATTTACAGAACTCTCCACCCCAAATCCACAAAACATACGTTTTTCTCAGTATCACATTATACCTATTTAAAAAGTGACCACATAACTGGAAGTAAATCACTCCCCAGCAATTGCATAGCATTTCACAGGTTTAAATAAAATATTGGTTGGCTGCTTATTTGTTATTTTCATCCCCTATTCCTTCCTGTCTCCATTGTTCAACACAATTATTGGCATAAAAGAAGTTTTTAATACCCATTTTTAGGCTGTATTCTAGCCTGGGCAATAAAACAAGAATCCCATTCTCTCTCCCTCTTTCTCTTCTTCTTTCTTTCTCTCTTTCATTCTTTTTTTTTTCTTTCTTTTGTTGTTTCTTTCTCCTTTTCTTTTTCTAAAATCTCTTCCTCTTTCTTTCTCTTTCATTCTTTTTTCTTTCTTTTGCTGTTTCTTTCTTTCTCCTTTTCTCTCTTTTTCTAAAATCTCTTCCTCTTTCTCTTTCTTTTTTTCTTTCTTTTGCTGTTTCTTTCTCCTTTTCTCTTTTTCTAAAATCTCTTCCTCTTTCTTTTTCTTTTTTCTTTCTTTTGCTGTTTCTTTCTTTCTTCTTTTCTCTCTTTTTCTAAAATCTCTTCCTCTTTCTTTCTCTCTTTCAAAAAAATAAAGAAAGAAAGAAAAATGTGTAAAAGTGCTTTTGACTTCTGTGTTGAAGAAATGGTAATAAGTGCACCATCACTGATTCGGTCTCACTTGGTTGCCCTCAGTTTTACCTGTTCAGACCAGACCCATACTGATTGCTCTTTCCCCTGAGATCCTATGATGTTTCATGCCTGTAAAAACTATTTTAGTCATAAATTTCATAATTATAACAGTACATGCACATGTACAGTACAATATAATTTTAAGTTTTCAGACAGACACATTCACATATACCAATTATGTGGGATGCACGTATTTTCAAGTAAATTTTTATTGATATATAATATTTGTACCTATTTTCAGAGTACATGTGTTATTTAGATATATGCATACAAGGTGTAATGATCAAATCAGGTTATTTAGGGTATCCACCACCTTGAACACTTATTATTTATTTGTGTTAAGAACATTTCAGATCTTTTCTTCTGGTTGTTTTGAAACACACAATATACAGCTGTTTATTATAATTATTGTAATTATACAGTCAGCCTACTGTGCTATCAAACACCAGAATTGATTCCTTCTGTCTATTTGCGTGTTTGTACCCATTAACCAGCCTCTTTTTAGTCCCGGCATCCCCCACCCCTCCCTCACCAATGCTCCTCTCCCAGCCTCTGGTATCTATCATTCTACTCTCTAACTCCTTGAGATCAACTTTTCAACTTCCACATATGAGTGAGGCACTCACTCATATGAAAGACACTTGTCTTTCTTTGCCTGGCTTATTTCACTTAACATAATGACCTCCAGTTCTATCCATGTTGAACCAGATTTTAAGTGTAAGGCATATATCAGTTTCTAACACAGTGTCTGGAACAAAATAAGTACTTAATAATTCTGAATTTTCTTTCTTTCCTTAGGGTCCAGTCCCTGCTTATTACTTGTATTATTCCTCTCTTTCCTTCTCTAATAAACTACACCAAGTCTACCCCAGTGAGGAAAACAAAAATAGGTATTTAATCAGTAGTTACTGAAAGAATTGTACACATTTTAAATAATATAGAAGTTTTAAAATTAGCAGCACTAAAGTAAAAAAGCAAATGACAAGGAAACTTTCAAATAATATGATTTTCTGTTGCATAATCATTAGCTTGGAATGATTAGTGGATTTTAATAAATTCTTTCCTGCTTTGAATTGTCCCTGGAAGTTCCTTTAGGAAAAGATGGAAACAGAACTAGCACATTGTCTCCAATAAATTCTGAGCTTGAAGGAGACAGAATAATCCACAGAAAAGTGCCAGTAATTTAGGTACTATTTATAAATGCAATGCATTCTCAAAAACAAGTGGGTAGAGCAAAGCTTGCACGCCAAGGAAGGAATGAATCATTCAAATGCATACATTGCACCTACTGTACACATGCAAGGAGCTTTAGCATCTGACTTTCTCACAGACTCTGGCTGAGCCATTAATAATCTCAAAAGCATCCCAAATTAAATAGTTCAGACCCTGAATCACTTTAAGCCATGTAAAGCAATAAACCTTCAAGATGAAAGACAAATAAAATGACAGATTTCACTGGAAAGCCATATGCAGACCATGTTTATGTTTGATTTATTGAACAAAGGGTGAAAGCCAAAAGCCACTCTTGTTACCCTTGTTTGGTAATACTAATACAGCTATTGAAATCATATACTGCATAGTGTTAAGAAATAAACATTATCACTTTTCCTGACACTGAAGAATGAAGCCTAAACTCTATTTAGGAAAATTTAAGGAGAAAGAGCTAACAATCACAAAAGAAATAAAACAAAATCAAAATGTAATACAAATATGCTTTATTACTGTACAAGTTCAGGCAAGACTGACTAAAGGTTCATAATTATATAATATTTAATGTTTAGTTTTATTTTCTGTGGTACTTCTACAAGCTATCACTCATTAAAAAATATTAAGAGGACACATTTCAATACCACATAATTAAAATAAATGTTAGTTGCTTACTTTGCATTTGTGATTTATACATTTTCCTGAATACATCGTTAAAGCAATATATGCTCTGTGGGAGAAGCAGCATCACCCCTGCAGGCCTCACAAATCATCCACAAGTGTTGCATGCAACACCATTTACTTAGAGCAAATGTCGTTTTTCTATAAACATGTTATTTATGAGAGTATCAGATGCAATCTGCATAGTAATGTAGTCTTGTATTTCATAGAATTACACACATGGTTTAAGTGGCTTTCTCTCTCTCCACAATCACCATTTCCCTCTGCCCCCAATTAGCTCCATCTTCATTTAGATCTCCACCATGCAAATATCTCTCTACTTATGGCTAAAATAGTTGAAAACAACTATGAAGAAATAATTCACATCATCAACACATTCTAAGCCCTGAAAACACCAGGTCATCCTTTATTCATTCAATCACTCTATTCCCACAAACAAAAACAAAAATATATAAACAACAGATATATCACCATAGAAACAATTTTAAAAGCTTCCTGAATGAATCTATATAAAGTAAACTATTAAATAGACCTATAAACAGTATATGCTGCCAAATGTATGAAGGGCAAATTCAAAATATTGATATTAACATACTAAAGAAAAATTCAAATCTGGAAGCAAGGATCTACATAACAACAGTAGTTTTTCTGAGAGCAGCAAGATACTCTGTTCTTTTTTTTTGCCAATATTCATATGCATATTATGCACCAAATAATCATGTTTTAGTGTATATCTTCACCCAAAGGCATATAACCTCCTGCATGCTTTAAGTGTATTATCTGCCTTAAATTTGCCTCTGAGAAGAACAGATATGCAATATGGAGTTAGGCATTGTCACAGCTCAGTGGCTGGGTGCCATAATCTGTGACACTGCCTAGCAACCTCCCCACATTACAAAGAACACAATAATGTCCCAGGTGGTTTGAAGACAGCAAGATACAATAAAAATTTACATTAAAAATGACTTTATAAAGGGCAAATAGATGCATTTGCTTAATATGCAATACTGTGGTCCATTGAAGATTTCCATAAGCGAACAAAAATGCAATACAACTTGCATTCTGATGAGTAAAAGATTTTTATTGCCTGATAATTATGTCGTTTTCATATACTGTTACTTTTATTTGTATTATTTTGTCAAAACTGTGATTCACCAATATGCTTATAGAATGTCATATTGAAATATACTCCACAAAAGTAAATAATTTTTTTAGTAATTAATCAGACTTGGAATCCTTAAGGATTTTATTAACTAAGCTGAATTAACTTCAAGAAATCACTGATTTCTCATGATGCGAGCTGAATTGTATGCCCCTCAAACTCATATATTGAAGCCCTAGCCCCCAGTGTAATAGTCTTAGAGATGGGGTCATTGGAAGGTAATTAAGGTTAGGTGGGGCCCTCAAGATGGGATTAGTGCATGCACTTATAAGAAGAGAAACCAAAGCACTCTCTGTCTCTCTATCTACCATGTGAAGACAGCAAGAAGGCAGCCATCTACAAGCCAGGGAAAGGACTCTCACCAGAAACCAGCCATGCTGGCATCCTAATGGCATACTGCTAGCCTCCACACCTGTGAGAAAATAAATTTCTTTTGTTAAGCCACCCAGTGTATGGTATTTTGTCATGGCAGCCCAAGCAGACTAATAAAAGACCCCTATGGGAATATAACTTCTGCAGAATATATGGGAATATGCTTAAAAATAATAACATATTTGTATCTCCTCATGTTTATTTTTCATCATTCTTTTTAATGCATTATTTTTAAGACTGATATTCTCATTGTTTATACATTTTTTAAATTCTTATAGATGTAGTATATGAGTATTTTTCCACAAGTCTATTAATTCTAGACTACATAATAAAACATTTTGAATTATATAAATCAAATGTAGAACATTGTTCATTTATCTTTAGCACCAAAATTTACTTATCTGGGCCAAAATCTTTGCAATATTTATAAGGAAGGAATAATCTTTAAAGTAAAATTTAAAGTCCAAAGAAATTTTAATGAATTTATACATAAGAATATGGACATTTTCAAAGTACTTTTAAAGAAACCATCAGACCAAATGGAGTGATTAACCTTGTTTACCTGGGACCAACTCGTTTTGGCACTGAAAGTCTCCTGTCCCAGGAAGTACCTTATTCCAGGGCAAACCAGGATTGTTGGTCATCCTACAAATACACTACTATGTCATTTTTATCACAGGGCAGGAAGTAGCTACAGTTTAAATTTTCTAAGGACTCACAGCAAATAGGGCTTTTAAAGAAATAGTTACACATGTATCTGCATCAAATGTTAATTAACCTTTATCCTATATAAAATCTAGAACCTTAAAACTAAAGGGGGCTCTAGAAAGTATTTTGCCCCATGCTTATGTTACAAGTAAACAGATTACCAATTAAGAGAATAGGACTGTGAATTGAGTATGACGAGAACTCTCTTCTCAGATTAGTTCTCACAAAACTTTCTGAGGATATTCTATTAGGTTGGCGTGAAAGTAATTGCGACTTTTGCCATTGAAAGTAGTGACAAAATTGCAATTACTTTCACACCAACCTAATAAAAAATAATACTGAAGAAATTTCTAATGGCTCCAAGGTGGTGAAGAAATTATAAGACAATGCACTTTATTTTTATTTTTTTGAGACAGGGTCTCACTCTGTTGCCCAAGCTTAAGTGCAGTGGTGTGATCTCCACTCATTGCAACCTCCACCTCCCAGGCTCAAGCAATACTCCCCATTCACCCTCCTGAGTAGCTGGGACACAGGCACACACCATGATGCCAGGCTAATTTTTGTCTTCTTGTAGAGAGGGGGTTTTGCCATGTTGCCCAGGCTGGTCTCAAACTTCTGGGCTCAAGGTAGTGCATTTTAATATATAAATTCAATGTGATTACAAGATCTTATGAATAATTTTCTTCAATTTAGATAAATCTTATGATTCATGTGGGAAAATGCGCAATAATTGTTAAGACAACTGTGAAAAAGAAGAGGAGGGAAGGAGGAATTGTTTGCAAGATACACAAAAGAGTCACAATAGTCAATTCTCTATGATACTATTGCTGTGTGTATAAATTGTTCAGTAGAATATCAATACATGAGCATGAGGAAAATGGAAGGACACATCTACAGGTGTTATGACATAGGAGACATGGAGTGCTGATGTTATGAAGGTTTGTGGGGGAGCAAAGAGTCTACTGATAAAAACTGAATATATGATATGATTTTATCTGTGAACAATGACAGAAGGATATATGTGTATACATATGCATAAAAAGATGCTTGAAAGACTGTGAAAACTAAAATGATAATGGTTGCTTACTTCAGGGTAAAAATACTGAACATGACCTTTATTTTCTTCCATATATTATTACTTTTAAACAGTAGGTACTCTAGCCCTATGTGTCTATGCTTCAAAAAATTAAAAACTAGTAGATATATTTTGAGTTGTCTTACATCATCTGAGAAAGAATATAAGACATTCAAAAGTCTAGATATGCTTTTATTAAAAATTTCCTACCTGTGGATGCTGGCTGTGCTCGTTGAGGAGTGGCAAACTCACCAAGCCTCAGCCATGGCTGAGGCTGATATAAATCCAAAGGCCTACCCTCTCATAGATGTCCACCTCACCAAGAAACTACTGGACCTCGTGCAGCAGTCGTGTAACTACAGGCAGCTTTAGAAAGAAGCCAAAGAGGCCACCAAAACCCTCAATAGGGGCATTTCTGAGTTCATTGTGGGGGCTGCGGATGCTGAGCTACTGAAGAACATTCTGCACCTGCAGCTGCTGTGTGAAGACAAGAATGTGTCCTATTGTTTCTATGCTCCAAATAGGCCCTGGGGTGGGCCTGTAGGGTTTCCAGGCCTGTTGTCGCCTGTCTTGTCACCATCAAGGAAATTCACACCTCAAGCAGCAGATCCAGTCCATTCTGCAGTCCACTGAAAGGCTCTTGGTCTAAAGCTGTGGCCTCTGCCACAATCTCCTGCTGACTCTATACTCTGAATTGTATATCACATTGTCTGTGCTAGCAGATAGAATTTTCAACTACTTTCTATTGTTAATACAATACTGTAATCTGAAGAGCTAATTTCTGGAGTTTTGTATTGTTTCTGTTTTGTTTCACTGGGTTGTTTCCCCTTCTCTCTTTACACACACACTCTCTGTCTCTCTGCCATCCATTTTTTTTAATCCTCTATTTTAGAAAAAAAAAAAAAAATGCCCAGAACAGAGAGAAGCAGAATGATGTGCCATTCAAAGGCAGGAAGAGCCAGGAGAGACCTGATGGAGTCAGGATAGAGATCTGGTTCCGACTTTCATTGACTAAATTCCTACTGTGTGCAGGGTATGATAGAAGAAATACCACCCACTTGTATCCCTGTGCCTGGCATCAGAATCATCCATACCTGTTAAAATGCTCAAGGGGTTTCCTTTGATCTCTGAGTGATTATGTATCATTTGAGGGAGAAAGCATGTGTTCTGTGAGGTTGTTAGGCTTAGGTCTAAGCGTTGTCATTTACTAATGTACCCCTGCTGTTTGCATTTGGTAATATGATCTTAAGTTCTCCCTGCCAACCCTTAACCATGCCCCTGAGGGTGGCAGGGCAGCAGCTCCCCAGAGAGATGCGCTTAGGACCCCAGAAGTAGCCTGGGTGAGTGAGGGATGGGGCAGTTGGCACAGGTCTTGAAACAGTAGTGACGATGGTAAAGAGCATCAACTGCTGCTGCAACAAAGGATTCTAAGATTATAAAGACCTGGCTGGGAGCTAAAGCAGAGATGATAGAATCCAAGAAAACATCTCTCTCTAGTGAATGGGGATTTTTTTCAGTGGACACTTGGCACCAGCTTTAAGCCCTAACCCCTGTTTCCTGCCATAGTATAGGTCAGATATATTCTTTATCACATGAAGAGGATACTAACACGTCCAAGCTTGTGAACATCCTATCAAATAAATATATTCCTATTCTAATTTAAACAAAAAAATGCCTGCTTGACAATGGATCTCTAAGCTGGCATATCTGAAATAGAATTAATATCTATCATGTTTACAAATTCATCCTGCACATAGCTGGACATAGAAAAAAATTAAAATAACATTTTTTTTCTGAATTTGAAAGCAACATACTGTAAACACTTATAAAATAGAATTTACAATTTAAGAAGAAAAAATTACAATAAACAGTTTATACCCTTTCAGAACATATATGTGTGTAAATATATATGTACTCAAGTATTTATACAGGAATATATGCATATGTGTGTTTGTAACCTGTGTTTTTCACTTGAGAGTGTATGATAAACTTTTTGTGCCATTAATTATTCATACTCAATACTGGCAAGGCTGCATAGTAATACACAGTATAACTAATAAGATTATTTATTTTACTTTATTCCAATTTGAGCATATATAATGTAATTTTCCCAGTTTTTTTTAACATTATAAAAAATACAGCAGTAAGTATCCTAATAATTATCTAGGTACATCTATAGTTATTTTATGTGACCAAATAATTTTGCTACTTTGATTTTATCTAAAAGGTTTTAAAGTCTTTTAAGGCTATAAGTATATTATGCCAAATTATCCTAGAGAATTGCATATACAAAAATATTGGGCATTGTCAGTTTTTAAAAGATCTTGGACACTTCATAATTATATCCAATTGCTCTAATGGGTAAAAAATATTTTTATTTGGAAAGCTTGCGATGTACTATTTACAAAAGATCATCTTTAGCTATCTTCTCAGTGTTTGCATAGAATGATGATTAGAAAAGTGTTCACATTTTGATGATTATTATTTCTAGGTGGTAGAGATTTCAAGTGATTTTTTTAACCTTTCTATTTATACTTATTATCTTTCTAAATTATTTATAAAGAATGTGTTGCAGTTTTTAAAAATTTTATTTTAGGTTTGGGTACATATGAAGGTTTGTTACATAGGTAAACTTGCGTCATGGGAATTTGTTGTACAGATTATTTCATTACCCAGGTATTAAGCCTAGTACTCAATAGTTATTTTTTCTGCTCCTCTCCCTCCTCCCAACCTCCACCCTCAAGTAGAACCTACTGTCTGTTGTTTCTCTTTTTGTGTTCATGAGTTCTCATCATTTAGCTCCCACTTTTAAGTGAGAATGTACAGTATTTAGTTTTCTGTTCCTGTGTTAGTTTACTAAGGATAATAGCCTCCAGCTCCATCCATGTCCTTGTAAGGGACATGATCTCATTCTTTTTTATGGCTGCACAGTATTCCATGGTGTATATGTACCACATTTTCTTTATCCAGTTTGCCACTGATGGACATTTAGGTTAATTCCATGTCTTTGCTATTATGAATAGCAATGCAATGAACATTCATGTGCATGTGACTTTATGGTAGAATTATTTATATTCCTCTGGGTATATACTCAGTAATGGGATTGCCAGGTTGAGTGGTATTCTGTTTTTAGCTCTTTAGGAAATTGTCATACTGCTTTCCATAATTATTTAATTAATTTACACTCTGACCTACAGTGTATAAGTGTTCCTTTTTCTCTGAAGCCTCACCAGCATCTGTTATTTTTTGACTTTTTAGTAATACCCATTCTGGCTGCTGTGAGATGATAACTCATTGTTTTTATTTGCATTTCTCTAATGATCAGTGATATTGACTCTTTTTTCACATACTTATTGGCCACATGTATGTTTTCATTTTAGAATTGTCTGTTCATATCCTTTGCCCACTTTTTAATGGGTTATTTTTTTTTCTTGGAAATTTGTTTAAGTTCCTTACAGATGTTGGATATTAGACCTTTATCAGATGCATAGTTTGCAAATATTTTCTCTCATTCTGTAGGCTGTTTACTCTGTTGATATAGTTTATTTTGCTATGCAGAAGCTCTTAAGTTTAATCAGATTTTTTGCTTTTGTTTCTATTTCTTTTGTGTCTGTCATGAAATCTTTGCCTAGTGTCTTTGTCATTAAGCCTTTGCCCTTTCCTGTGTCCAAGATGGGACTGCCCAGGTTGTCTTCCAGGGTTTTTATAGTTTTAGGTTTTTCATTTAAGTCTTTAATCCACCTTGACTTGAATTTTGTATATGGCGTAAGAAACAGGTTCAGCTTCAATCTTCTGCCTGTGGCTGGCCAGTTATCCAAGTACTGTTTACTGAATAGGGGTTTTGTCAGCTTTGTCAAAGATCAGACAGTCATAGGTGAGCAGCCTTATTTCTGTGCTCTCTATTCTTTTCCATTGGTCTATGTCACTGTTTCTGTGCCAGTACCAGCTATTTTGGTTACTGTAGCCCTATAGTATAGTTTGAAGTTGGGCAATGTGACTGCCCTTTTTAGCAGGTCCCAGATCCCATTCATTCTTCCTCATTGGGCAGTACCTCCCAATCAGGACCTTTAGCTACCTTTTGCCAGCATTTTCTGGCCTGCATTGCTTTCAAACCTGGGACAGAGCTCCAAGAGGGAAGGGTCAGCTGCCATCTTTGCTGTTTGGGCAACTTAGCTGGTCCAGCTTTGGAGAGTCAGAGGCAGACAGGTCCAGCTTTGGAGAGTCAGAACAGACCCCCAGCACAGCACAACTGCTCTACAAAAATATGGCCAGACTGCTTAAGCAAGTCCATGATCCCTTTACTCTTCACTGGGTAAGACCTGCCAATGAGGGTCTTCAGCTGCCTCCTACCTTTCTGGGATAGAACTCCTAGAAGAAGGGGCAGGTCACCATCTTTGCTGTTTCACAGCCTTCACTGTTGATACCTCTAGGTACTAGAAAATCTAAGGTGACTAGAAACTGAATGAATGAATCCCAACCCTTTTCCACAGGGCTTCCACAGAAGACCTGTGGAAGAATGGCTAGAATGTTACGTGGGTGCCCATTCCCAAATCTCTTTACCAGGAAGGTCCTCCAGGCCCGGGTCTCTGGCCAGCCCCTTCTGGGGCTATCGAGCCAGTGCCAACTCAGAAACTCCCTGAACAGAGGCTTCAGGGGCAACTGAAACTCTCTGGCACTGCCTTTGCAGTGGGACTGCCCCTGCTACTCTCAAGACTAATGAAGGAACAAAGACTCTAAGTACTTTATTCACACTTCCAACAAGCTAGTCAATCCAAGGAGGGGAAGCCAGTCCATCTCCCACAGGTCCCACCCCTTCCGCCTCCTCCTCACCAGACAGGGAAACCCTGGCTTGGGCCCACAGCATACACCGTCCATCCTGGGCTGACTGCACTGAGCAACTGCTGACCTGCATCTCTCTGGGGTGGAGCCCTCAGGATACAAGCAAAATACCCTTGGCCAAAATCACTACTAAGGTCCCTTCCACTGCTGCCTCCAAGAAAGGGATGGAACATAAATTCTGAGATCATCCTAGAGCTGCAGGGGGCAACCCAGGAGTGCCAAGTCATGATCTACAGCCAGCACTTAAGGGGAGAGGAACTCACGCTTTCAGAGCACTGACAGGGAACAGGACTGCAACTGTGAGGAAACAGAGGGCAGCCAAACAACCAAGCAAGTCTACCAACTGGCCAATAAGCCTAAGTGCCACCTACTGGATCACACCCCAAAGCTTCATCACCAAAAGTAGCTTGCTAGCATATCCTCCTCTGAAACCAGAGACAAGTCAACTGCAAATAAAGACCCTGCACAAGGCCTCGGCCCTGTAAAAGCATCCAGAAAAGAAGTCTATTGACTGTACTCAATCTACACTGAAGTTAAAGGAACACCCATATGCAGAGATGAGAAAGAACCAATGCAAGAACTCCAGTAACTCAAGTGGCCAAAGTAGCCTATGTCCTCCAAATAACTGCACCAGTTCTCCAACAAGACTTCTTAACCAGGCTGAGCTGGCTGAAATCACAGAATAGAATTCAGAATATGGATAGAAAGGAAGATCACCAAGATTCAAAAGAACAGCAAAACCCAATCCAAGGAAACTAGGAATCACAATAAAATGATACAAGAGCTGACAGCTGAAATAACCAGTACATAAAATAACCTAATGGGTCTAACAGAGCTGAAAAACACAATACAAGTATTTCACAATCTAATCACAAGTATTAATAGCAGAATAAACCAGAATCTCAGAACTTGAAGACTGGCACTCTGAAATGAAGGAAAAAAAATAAAGAAAAACAATAAAAAGGAATGAACAAAACCTCTGTGAAGCACAGAATTATATAAAAAGGACAAATCTATAAATCACTGGCATCCCTGAAAGGGAGCAGGAAAAAGTAAACTTAGAAAATGTATTTCAGGATATCATCTATGAAAACTTCCCCAACCTTGCTAGAGAGGCCAAGAGTCAAATTCAGGAAATACAGAGAATCCTATGTCAAGATTTCTCCACAAGATCATCTTCAAGACACATGATCATCAGATTTTCCAAGGTTGAAATGAAAGAAAGAATGTTAAAGACAGCTAGAAAGAAAGGACAGGCCACATACAAAGGGAATCAGGCTAACAGCAGACTTCTCAGCAGAAACCCTACAAGCCACAAGAGATTGGGGGCCTATATTCAATATTCATAAAGAAAAAGTTTTCAATGAAGAATTTCATATCTAGTAGTTTTTTAAATAGTTCATTTAAAATATCCCTACCATATGAAACCAGAGATTAAAATATATCCATAAGAATTGTAGCAGCAATAATAATGGTGGTAGGATTAAGTACTCTGGCTTGTTTTTTCCCTCTTCTTTTTGGAGATGGCATCTTGCTATGTTGCCCAGGCTGATCTTGAACTCCTGGGTTCAAGTAATCCTCCTGCCATGGCCTCTCAAAGTGCTGTGATTACAAGTGTGAGCCACCATGCCCAGACAACTTTCTAAAATTTCTTAAATACCATTCACTCAAAAGCATCAACTCATTTTACTGTTAGTTATAATCAACTTGACAATTTCTGTGCATTTCCACTAAGTACAAAATTTATCTACATATAAAAACCTGCCCCAACTGTACTCAACAGGACAAAATAAAAACAGCTGAGTTAAATAAAAACCATTTATGGAAGGAAGAAATGTTTATATAAGTGAAATAAATATGTCTTGGCCCTTAATCCTTTAATTTCAGCTGGTTATCTAGCCATTTGGCAAGATATTTAGATTATTGCTAAAACATGATGCATTCTGAAATGGTGCTATATATTGGTGCCATCTGTCAAGTAGTACTTTTATGTCAAATTATTTTGTTTTCAACCTTTCCCTTACTCACTCTTCCTTGGCCATAACTTGTGCAATAGGAGGACAGGATAGAAGTTAGATTATACCAACTTAAACAATAGTTCTTTTTCAACTGTTGAATCAATTAAGTTTCTTTATTTGCCAGCAACAGAACTTAACTCTAGCTAAATTAAATGTTATTAAAATAAAACAAAAAAAAGATGTTACTACATGCATCGCTGTAAATGGGCTACTCAAAGATCAATAGAACGAGAATGGAAGGCCAGACACGGCTGACCAGAACACAGTGAGCCACAAGAACCAGGAAAACTGAGAATGCTGGGAAAGCCTGGCCAGTATGACCCTGACATTGCTAGAGTTATCAATAGTCTCTGATCATTTTCTCAATCACTCTCTCAAGACTTAAAGTCCCTAAAGAGACAGCATTTTATGGGCCAAGCTTAGATCACATAATTGCTGCTTGTCTACCAGGGGGAGAGGTTGGCAACTGGAAATAACTGCATATCACGAATACTCACAGTGGAAGAGGGGCAATCTGCAAACTACAATCAGGGCACAATTCTAAGTGGGAATGGCTGGGTCAAGCATGATAAATGTTCACTGCAAATGACTGAATTTAGAACTATTATGCCTTCTTCCCTTGACTCCTACCCTAACTCTTAGTCTTTTTCAAGCTGAAGATTAACAACATATTAGTGAGTCATAAGATCAATTTAATAGATCGTAACTATCTATTAAAAAAAAATTGAATGGAGCAGAAAATTTCAGATCACAGTGCACATAAGATGTTTGTGAAACTTCTGTTTATTTTATATACATCTGTGGAATAAGAGCATGTGCATGTTGTGTGTGTGTGTGTGTGTGTGTGTGTGTGTGTGTAAATGTAGTCATAATCCATAAAGTTTGAAAAAATTTTATTCTAGTCCTTCCCAGCAATCTGTAGAACTAACAACTATATGTGCTTGCTAACATAGACCACCACAGTCCACAAAGTGTAAATCCAATCTCATGTAACTAGTGTTATGAACCCTTCATAATGAATAACTGTAAGTAGCTTGTGATACAAAATGGTTTCATCATTTATATCATCACATATGGTCATTAAGTTTTATTTAATTAGGATAAATAATTTTTACAGCCATTTATTTGATCACAAGTATTTACCCTCTTGTCTGAAATCTTATGAGTGCCACAAGTGAGAAAATTCCCCACATGGCAATTTTTCATTGTAAATGTTTTTATATAATTGTAATTTTATTAGCTCATGTTGAGCCAGTCAACTCTTGCTTCTTCCATAAAATTTTCTCCAATTATTGTAATCCACACTGACTCCTCTCCTTTCTCCTAACTCCTTTGATACTCAACTCTTAATAGTTCATCATATAGCTGTAACACCTCACCCAAATAAAACACATCTCATAGCTAGGTAGGGATCAAAGACATACAAATGGCCAAGAGAAACCACAAATCCCATACACTAAAACTAGTGCATATTTTTCATAAGAAATACCTCTAGAAACTTGTCTGAAGCTCATTCTTTCTGCTTTGTATATAATTCTGGTAAGCATCCTATCTAGCACATGAGATTTAAATATTTGTTTAATAAGCAAATGGATAAAATAACAAATGAATTAATATGAATAAATGAGATTTCTAAGCCCAAAGAAGCTTAACTGGAAACAAAATGCAAGGGTGGTGCTATAGACTGAATTGTGTCCCCTGAAAATTGATCTGTTAAAGTACTAGCCCCCAATATGACTATTTGGAGTGACGAAATAATTAAGGTTAAATGAGGTTATGAGGGTGCGGTCCTGATCCAGTAGATCAGTGTCTTTATATTGAGACTCCAAAGCTCGCTCACTCATTCTCCACCATGAGACACAGAGAGAAGCCAGCCATCTGCAAGCCAGGTAAAGGGCCCTCACCAGAACCTGAGCCCTGGCAAAATGTTGATCTTGGGCTTTCTAGCCTCTAGGACTATGAGAAAATAAAATGCTGTTGTTTCAGCCCCCAACCCCAACTCCTTACTAGGAGCTGTGATCTCTCTCTCTCTACCACCACCCCATCTTTCTCACATACATACAACACTTGCAGTTTGAATCAAAATTCAAAATGGTTTGGAGTATTTAAAGCATAAGCAAACAGAAGAGAATATTCAACAGTATTATCAAAAGAACAAATGAGCATAATGAAGATTTTAAATCACTGAAGAGATTGTAATACATTCAGTATATTCTATTTACCAAAGTGGCTGGAATTTAAATATTTTGTTACCTCTTGACAAACTGAAAAAGGCAGTGTCCCAAAATACTCTTTCTCAAAAGGATTTTTGTAGCTGAATTTGGTTGCCATCATTTCATTAAATGTAATTTCACCACCATGACTTGATTATGGGCAATCTGAGGGTAGCAATTACCTGAGGTGCTTCAGAAATTATTAGTTGAAAACAATGTCAGAAAATTGTGAGCCCTACACCTTAGAAATGGACAAATGGATCAACGTTCATGCAATGGTTGGATGAATTTTAAATATCATCCTTTACTTGATAAACTAATTTAAATAAAAATGTATAAACCAAATATAATTCTGTGAATGATACAGAAAATTTATGACATTAAGCATTTTCTAAGGAAGAACAAGTCTATTTTATACAACTGAGTTCTTTTCGGTAAACACATACCTCTGTAAGGTGTAGACTCACTCAGGACTAAATCCTGGGATTTGAGAGCTTCAGATGCAAATACTCATCCCACCTAACAGGGACCCATCTGGCTTATTAACCACATTTTAATGAAGAGCAGAATTCTATTCCATAAATGGTTTGCATAACACCTACAGCTCATTTTCATGAAGAATTTATGCAGAGTGTTGTGCTCATATAACTAATATGCATCCATTTGGATTATGGTCTTTACAAAGACCACTCACCACAGTTTTCAAAATTGACGAAGAATAAGAAATATATGTGTGAACAAGAGAGGACCGGAAGTTTTCCAAAGGGTTGGTATATGTCAGAACTTCACAACTTTGACCTTTAAAAAACATCATTTTGCCAAATTCTGCTTTATTTTAAGGTGATTTTTGGTTTTATATTGAAATTTGGCTGAAATTGGAAACATTACTAAGGAATATTTGTGGAGTCTTCTTCAAACTATATAGAAACTATATTCTTGCCTGATACATGTCAAGATATATATAACTAGGAACAAGATTAAAATACTTCTCAGTTTTTGTTTGCTTTTTTTTGTAACAAATGTGTGTGCATATTTCTAAGATGAATACATTTCAACCTATGCATTTTAAAACTGTAGCAATCAGGTCAAAGAGCACTGAATCTATAAAAATCAAATAAACTTTTTCCTTTTATATCACAGTCTGTTTAAATTAGTGAACAACAGTAGTTTCCAGGGCTTTACCAGAAGTATGAATTCTGACAACTCTTTTCGTCAAACTCTGTTAGAAAATAGTGTTGGAGTTGAAATAGTAATTTATAGAGTAATAGATTTAAATCAGAAGATATTGAAAAATGATACTGCATAAACAGATCAACAGATCATTTTGACATGCACTGGGTATACTTTCCTCTTCGCTGGTCTCAAAATAACTTCAGGGGTGTACAGGAGGAACTGCTAAAATTCACAAATATAAGATATAGCTTTATAAAAATATATAAAATAGCTTCTGATACTACTTCACTTATAAAAAACCCACAAATATATTGTTCATAAGATCCTCTCACTGATCATGAAGTCATGCAAAATGTTTTGCAGGGAAAAAGAGAAAATGCTAATCTAATGACAGCAACAGTCCCCAAGAGGACAAGCAACCAAAATTATGCAGTGGAAGGCAGTGGAAAAGGACCAGAATTGGCATATTTGCTAGCAAGGTGACAACCATTATTAAACCAGTTCTATTCTGCTTTATCTCAATATTCAAATCAGAAGGAAATATCAATTAACAGTTAAATCATTTATAATTTAGCACATCAGAGCATTTGTTACCCAGTGCTTATCAATCTTTGTCATGGCATGGCACACACAGAAAATGATGCTATTTGAATAGCACAGAGAAATAAACAGATAAGATAATTGACTCCACAACTTCAACCACCGTAGGCTGCCCCAGGGCTAAGGGGACAAATACCTCTCAGTCATCCATAAAGAATTCTTGAACACACAAATTAGAAATATCCTAACCAACTGAAAATGGAAATGTGTGCTATAACGGTATCCCAAGTTGACATACATTAGCTTCCACATGCCAAACAAAATTTAAAAATATTCACTGAATGTCTACTATGTGCCATGGTCTATTTTTAATGATGGAACCAGCAGGCAGATTTGAATATCAGGCTAAATCCTAATTTCACTCTGTAGGCAGCAAAGTGCAATGAAATATTTGAGCACAGAAAAATAATTTAAGGGAAAAAACAAGTTTAAAAAAATTTCAAGATGCATTTGAAAGATGATGCTACAAAGATGTTTCAGTCCTAACTGTATTTTTTTATTTGCTTTGGGAATGAGTTGAATTAAAAAGTTTATTGAGTAAGGTCTATAATTGTTCACTAAAAGGTAAGAGGAGGAACAAGAAATCGGATTCACTGTGGTATTTCAGTGAATTTAATTTGGAAAAAAAAAATAAGTCTGGAATTCTGGAAAGGAGAGAAAGTAAAGCTGAGGGACCCAGGGTGTAGTGGTTGTCAGGTAGTCAGTGCTTCCAGGACAGGAATAAAAAAGAAACGAATGTGCAAAAGCTATAAAAAGGAACAGAAAAACACAACTTTATGGCTAATTATAGTTGTGAACAGACATAGGAAGCAGAAAGAAAAATTTAAGTTGTGTACAGTTTTCTGATCTAGAACATAAGAAATATGTGACATCATTATTAGAGTCAGTTTAAGAAAAAATAGACAAATTAGATTTTAGATACTTCAAGTTCAGGTGGCAGGACATTCAAGGATTAGGCAAATATGTTGTAGAACTTAAAAGAGAGGTGACATTTGAAACTGTAACTACGCATTAGCATTCCAAGTAAAGCAAAGTGATGTTTATAAGTCAAATTCTACAGTCCCAATGACAATAGTGTTAAAACAGAAAAGCATATGCAGGTTCAAAAACATGCCATATAAAAATGTTTATCCCACAAATCTCTTCCAACTCTCCACAAGTTATTTATTCAAACAATATTCAGCAAATATTTAAATGCCTTCAGTGGCAGGACTGGGACATACCATGGAAGACACAATTAACTTGGTCATTGACCTCATGGAGCTTGCAGCACGGTGGGAGAGACCAACAGTAGGCAAAATGGCATGCAAATAAATATGTAATTGCCAACTGGGAATAAATGTTGTGAATTCAAATTTAAAATGCCAGAAGAAATTCTTATTGTCAAGTCATAAATCTGCTATGTACTAAATTCATGTTTTTAAAATATTCAAGGAGCCAAAAATTACATATTTGATTTTTAATGTTGGGCTTAATTAGATACTTAATTTACATTCAACTTTTTAATTGCAAAAATTTTTTATTATTTTTGAGAAATTTATAATTCACATGAACAGCATAACCAAAGCTGGGTCAGGTGTCCCTTTTAAAAGCACCATAACTATCTCCATCCTTACTCTTCCACAAGGCTTTATAGTTTTCTGCTCATAAGACTATCTCCCTTCCTTGACTTTAAAGTCCTTGAGAGCACTAAACGAGGCTTAAATGTTAGTATATCTGCAAATGCCTAGCATAAGGTCCAGTGCCTTGGAGGCACCATAGAGTGAACAAGTGATTGAATGAATAAATGACTGTCAGCAGGAGAAAATCACTAGGAGAACCTCCATATTTTTATTTTCATCCTTCATCATCAATACCAAAAATTATTAAACATCTGCCATAGATCAGGCTATAATAATTATTGGATTACAAGGAAGCACAAAATACACTGCTTACTCTCAAAGAGTTTATAATTTAAGGACACAGACATACAAATCACATAGCATTTCATAGTTCACAAACTGTCTTAACATACAATATCTCTTATTATCATCATAATAGTTTTCTGAGAGAAGAAGGGCAGACATTAACTCTTAGGATTCTGATGAAAAGACTGAGACCCACGATGTTAAGTGCCTTGTCCAAGACCTTACTTGAGTTCTAGTACTCACTTTTACTCCTCTGCCTCAAACTGAATCGGACAGTGCCTTACTCTGGTGTACTAGAACTCAAGTAAGGCAGTATCTAATTCAGTTTGAGGCAGAGGAGTAAAAGATAAGTTTCAGAAGTAGGTAAATTATAGCTTAAATACCAGATTAGGTCTTCAAGTTTACAAGTTAACATCAATTCAGCCTCAAATCTTTTACCTTAGATGCGAAAAAATACTTATGTATGAAATATAAATAAAATCAGTACTAATAATACATTTAATCTGAGATTTAAGAATGTTATTTTAATTGCCTTCATAAAAAGTAAAAGCTAAACGGTTTATATTTTCTAAGAGTCAATATAAGTATTGATATATGCATTCTTTTGAATAATTTGTATATTTTCTTCTATGCAATAAATGCAAATAGCATTTTTTTGAAATAAGTAGTAGTGATAGCTAATGACTGCCAGTCATGTAGTTAAAAGTTCTGTTTCAAGCTCATACATCAATCAAACATGAGGAATAAGGAAAAAAGTCTTAAATTGCTCAAGTGACTGAGCAATTTTAAGGTAGGCACCTTTTATTGCCTCCAGCTCATATCGTTCTTTGAGAACAGCCCCTTCTCTTCTTTCAGCCATTTTTCTAGCCTATTCTCTCCATCAGAGCTAACTGAACCAGTAGTAGATAGATTACTGATCCAAGCAAGGTAATCATATTTTCCCTAGAGAACTTGAACTGCAGGACACAGAAATTGAGAAGCACAGTTGTATAAATCGAAGGGCTAAAGGAAAGTCCATAGACTTCCTTGCCAAAGATCCAGGAGCTGCCTTGACCTTCCATCCCTGAAGCTTGTATGTTTCATTTATGTACCTCAGTGTCTTTTCAAAATATTTCTTTAAAAAATAAAAACCAATTCTACATGTAAAATATACAAATCTTCGTACAAATAAAGTCCTCATATTTCATTTTTAGCAAGAATAGGTAGAAATGAATTATGTCCCTTTCAAAATGTATTTATTTATAAGGGAACAGGGACACAATAGTGCCATGTTTGACTTTTATATTAGGTTACAAGTTTTAGGACAGGGGAATGAAATGCTGTCCCAAGGCAATCATTGTTAATCAACCACGGACTTCAATCTGGATACTGAGATAATAGTTCCCAAATCATAGAAAAAGAAGAAAAAGAAAGAAAAATATCTTACATTGGAACCGAGTCGCAGGAAAAAAAAGAGAGAGAATAGTTGTACCCTCTTAAGTTGCTTTTCTGAAGCCTTTTTTGTGCCACTTTTGACAGAGGTTCCTTGTGTTAAAGAGTCATAACAGGATAAGGCAAAGGTGGTAACTTAACAAAAGACAAGTCTACTAAAATTATTTTATAGTATTGTTCTGATTAAGATAACCACATTTTATTTAATCAGTGGCTTGTCAGGTTTCTATTTCAAAGTGTATTAAGCAATAGAGACCTCTTCAATATTAAGTAATTTTTATTTTATTGATTTTAAGAATTATGTTTGATTTTAAATTTTTAAAAAATTTTATTGTATATATTTGAGGTCTACAACATGGTGTTACAGGATACATACAGGTAGTAAAAGAGATAATAAAATATGAAGCACACTAACGTACCTATCATCTCATACAGTTTTATACCTTTTTATGACAAGAGCAGCAAATTGTATTAGGAATTTTTGTTAAATATTTTAGTTTTTCCATTTTTAGACACTATATTTCATAAGATACTAATGTTTTAAGATTTATGTATTTGAGGAATGAAATTCCTGGTTTTTTTTTCTGTTTGGCTAACACCAATGATAGCTTTCAATGAGTCTGTCTGTGAAGCCTTTCTCAGAGTACACTGACCCCACTATTGGTTAGTTAGTGCTAATGCTAGATTTACAATTGATAGTATCTCTTTCTGAAAATAACTAGTTGAGACAAAAGTCAAAAAAAGATATTCTAATATTTTGAGAGTTTCATTGCTGAATTGAAAAAGTCATGAAACCAAAAAGATCAGTTAATAAAACACCCCACATGCTGAATAACTAAAGCATTAAAGTAGCAATAGTAAAACTTTTAAACCTCCTTGCAAACCACTAGTCCATAAAATTTAATATTAACCATAAAAAGAATTTACCGTAATTTGAAATTACTTTATCCTGAGATAAAATGGGTAATGGAGAAGTCTTATTTATTGAAAAATAGATCAAAATGTTTTAATATCTTCACTTACAAAAGTGTGTGCAGATGAAAGAAAAAATTTTTCTCCTGCAAAATACCTTCCTTAAAATTGAACTTTATTCAACATACTCTCTTGTTCTCCCACAGTTAACTGGTTTGCATGAAGATAATGTGCAAATGAAAGTAGGAGAGTCTATAATTAATATGATAATTTATAGTCTGGAGTGTTAAGTTCAGTGTAAAAATTAAAGTTATTTTAAAGAAAATTATTTTATATCTGATCATTTTGGTCATCAAATCTTATAAATTATAAAAGTATAAAAATTCTATTTCATCATTTTTACTCCAGAGTGTTTTTCTTTATGTCTAAAAATAAATTCAGTTTGTATTCATAGCTCATAAATAATTTTCACACAATATACATTGTCATTTCTTCTGCTTTAGCATAAATAACAGCTAAAGCATTAGCTGGGTGAGGTAACTATTTTCTAGGGGAAAGTCCAAGTTCAATCTATGGTTGAATTAAAATTAATTTTTAATCTGTGAGAAGGAACTGAATAGGCTATTACTTGTCCTGGGCCTATTTATCTATATATGAGGCTTTTTTCATTAGAGGTAAGGCAGTGGTAGAATTTTGTCGGTGCAGTGGCAAGATTACTTAAAAGATATCCACAGTCTGATCTGTCAGGGAAAAAATGATACGGGAGGCTTAAAAATATAAATAGACAATGCCATATTTTCTCCTATCTCTTCATCTCTGCAGGTAGCAAGGTGTTTATGGTAATATGAAAGTTAAGATCATGTCTTCCTTTCTCTTCTCAAGTTCTCTGAAGTGGCACTGCTTATTTTGAAAAAAAGGGGCAGCCAGGCTCCTCTTCTCTCAGGGGAGAGAGCTTCATTTAGAAAAAGTATCTACAGCTCCCCCTCCCCTCTGTCCCAATCTACACTCACGGGGCACGCAAGTGCTAGCATATATGAACATAAAACAGTGACAGTTACTATGAACAAGAAAAGAGGAAATCTAATCCTCTGTCCGGCCCACACTTTTTTTTAGAAATCCCAGGTTTACTTCATCTACAAAAACAGAGGAACCAGAAACTAAAAGGGTCTTTTTTTTTTTTTTTTTTTTGGTAGAGATATGACCTCACTATATTGCCTAGGTTGGCCTTGAACTCCTGGGTTCAAGCAATCCTTCCACCTTGGCCTCCTAACATGCTAAAATAGCAGGTTTGAGCCATCATGCCCAACCCCAAAAGGTCTTAATGCCAGATATCAAGACCAACCACTTCATTTTTAGATTAGAAAAATTTAAGTTCAAAGGTGTAAAGTGATGTGTTCAAATTCTCCCAATCTTCATCCAACAACTTTATTTCTGGGGCAAAGCTTTGCTCATGCTTTTCTACTTGGGGCCTTTGCTCCTGCTTTTCCTTTTACTGCTCCCATCTCTTCCTAAGGCTTCTTCTCAGTTCACATGCTCCTCCCGAGAAACACCTTGCCTGACCACTCTAACCAGCATACATTTATCACAATTTAAAATTATCTCTTAATTTATTTGTCTCCTCAGTCATTGTCTCTCCTTTACACTGGAATGTAAGTGCCATGAGGCAGAGGCAATTAATTATTTTTTTCACACACTGTGTGGTATAGGGTCTGGCATACAGTAGCTGTTCATTGAATATCACTTGAACCAAGCATTGCTAAAAACTAAGGCACCCATAAACACAAATGAGCCAAGTTTCTATCCACCAGGAACCTATGATCTAAAGGGGAAAGTGACTACTCAAATAAGCCCACCAAAGACAGAACTGAATAAAAATAAAATATCATGCATATACCTTATGAAGAAAGGTACAAAGTACATAACTCTAAAATCAGAAGTTTCTTAGAAGAGGCAGACATTTTTTAGCAGGGATATGACTTGACTTTAACAGAGATTCTAGGAGGAAAGAACATTCCAGGGGAAAAAAGCATCTTGACCAAAACCATGGAGAAGATAGATATATTTGGGAAATACCTGGTGACAGCATGAGAAATGGAGAGAGCCAAGGACAAGTACAGAGTAAGATAAGGACATTCCAGATCCTTTGGCCACATCTCTCTCTCCAGCTCATGATGCCAGTTTCTACGGTTCCACTTCCTTCCATGCCAGCCCAGACTTCATGATATCACTTGAATCTTTCTCTTCAAAGAGCCTCATACTGTTTTCTATTCCACCTGCCCTTCAAAGCTCTGATTTTAGTCCACCTAGATGTCCCCTCTTTTTATATCTGGGATGGCAAAACTCAATCCGTGAGTAGACCTATGCCCCTATCTAGGTACTTAACATTTCTTGGCACCCCTTTCTGAATACTTTATGGCACTTACCAGGTATGTTTTTTTTCATGCAAGTTAGCCACCGGTTGTACAATCCAGGTGTCCTGCAGCAAATGCCTGGTTCTATGTGTCCCTGCAGGTGTCTTTGCTTCACACTCAGCTTCCTTCTTCTTGCATAGCACCCATCACAATATTCTACCTATTGGATTATAGACTGTGTCACTGGACTATATGATCTTCAAGGATTATAACTTAAGTCTAATAAATTATGTCTCTCATTAATTTTTATGCTTACCATATTTCATGATACATTCTTCTAGGTACTTAGTATATATTTCCTGATTTCATAAGCAAATGAATGAATAATAGTACAATATATTAGGACAGAATGAGATGAAGGGGGTTGAGATTTCAAGTTGAAAAGTTTGTATTTCTCAGCATTAGCAAGTGATTTAAAAACGCAACACAGTGATGGTTCACGCCTGTAATCTCATCACTTTGGGAGGCTGACATCAGGGAGATCACTTGGGGCCAGGAATTTGAGACCAGCCTAGGCAACATAGCAAGATCCTGTCTCTACAAAATGATAAATGAAATTAGCCTGGCATGGTGGCATGCACTTGTGGTCCTAGCTACTGTGGAGACTGAGATGGGAAGATCTCTTGAGCCCAGGAGGTTAGGCTGCAGTGAGCTATAATCACACCACCACACTCCCTCCTGGCAACAAAGTAACACTCTATCAAAAAAAAAAAAAACTCAACATAATCAGATATGTGTTTTACACTAATTCTGGCAGTGGATCTCTGGTGATGTCTGATGTGGAAGACGAACTGCAGAAGAAACGTGTGGCAAGTAAATCAGTTAGTAGGCCATTACAAGTGTCCGAGTGAGGATGATATGGGCTATGTTAAGACAACAATAGAAGGAAACAGCAAAGATGGTAATTTAAATGGGTAAATGACAAATTCAGTTTAAATATAAAGTACAAAAGTCTTAACTCGCTATTGGGAATATAGGTCTGGATATGAAAAGATATTTTAAAATCACAGAATTTTCAGAATTAGAAATCAGCTACTACTCTTCCCACACTTCTATTTTAGCTTTTGAAACTGATGTGAAGGGCAGATAATTTCGTCCAATACAATTGGCTCTAACTTCAGCATTACATGCTTAGAAGATGACACTTAATACCATAGAAAGATAACGTTTTCTAGGGAGAGGCTATACAATGAAAGTTTATGAAGCACCAGAACCCAGGCTATAAAGCAAGAGCAAGACAGAGGAGCCAGGAAACAAAATGAGGGAAATGAAATGGTCTTAACTTTTAGAGTCTCTTGGTGGTCAAATTCTTGGTTTTTACACAGGGATCTATGTTTAATTCCTCAGTTTATTTCAGTTTATTTTTTTGGAACCTACTCAGTGGCAGGTACCACACTAGGTCAGAGGCCACAAGGATCAATGGTAGAATTACAAAGAGGCACACAACGTTTACTATTAGCCAGGAACCTATATGAACATCTTGCACATATTTATCTATCGAGTTTTTACAAACACTCTTTGAGATTGAAACACAGAGTGGTTAAATAACTTGCCCAAAGTCACCCAGCTAGTTAATGGTAGACAAGGATTCAGATCTAAGCAGTCTGTCTCTAGAATCTGCTCTTAATCACTAGCTTTTAATTGCTATGTTATATTGCTTCTGAAGACATAGTGGCTGTCCCAAGAAAATTTGGGACAAAACATTCCAAAATATGGAAGTACATGTATTAATTTAAATAAAATTAAGTCAGTGAGGTAATAAATGCTTAGAGTGCAAATGAAGAATTTTGGCATGAGGGATCAAATACTTTCAATGCTTCTAGTGCTTGTACTGGGTTATTATGATTTTCCTTATAACACTAACATTTTGATGTAAGTAATCGAGGAATTCACTGGGGTTTCTTTGAATCTAAACCTCCCAATGACTTTTTATGATAGTCAGTCATGGCACGAAGAGTCATTTCATGGTCAGTACACAGTCAGTGTGAAACAGCTCCAGAGCCCAAGATGAATGTCTGTAAAAGCAAGGAGAAAAATGTGTAAGAGTCAGACAGAAATGGGACTAGAATAAAGAAAGACACAAAGAAAAAGAGAATGCCAAAGATAAAAATTACATTCCCCTAGCTTTTCATTTGGCAACATTTAGCACATCATACACTTAGCTGCTCACTTTGCAGTCTTTTCAAAGGAGCAATGGGTATTTGAGCACTTTGTTGTATATTGGCTGAACTTTGCTGTCATGTTGCCTTTACTCTAGAAAGGAGTAAAAGAGGAGTAGGAATTTTCCATAAGAGAAGATCTGACCAAATAATAATCTATTCAAAGGATTTTCCCCCTTGAGTTTGCAAGTAAGGGATTGCAGGGCCTTCAGGTTATTTTATCATCTCTTCTCCATTCACCCTGACTAAAAGGCATGTCCTTGTATTAAACTCTGAGAGAAAGAAATCAAACATGATTTAATGTTCTATGTTTGACAACAATATTCAATGAAGTAATTTGCATGATTTATAGAGATATAATTTCCTCTGAAAGAAATTACATATGCTTAAAATAATTTTATGATACAGCATAGTTGTTTAAAAACTGGCATAGATAAATGCTTAAAAAATTATTTGCTTTCAGAAAGGAAAAGAACAGTTTAAAGATCATAAATATTAAAGAACAAAATATTTTTTTTTAATTAGGGGTAGATTTATTGAGGCTGGAGTACAAATAGAGACCATCTGCATTTCCATGAAGATTACAAAAATCAATCTATTGATCTTAGATTAAATACTTGAAATAAATACTATACATATAACACAATTCAGTTATAACATCACAAATTCAATATATATTCATAATGCTTAAATTAAATATATAAATATTTTGGATAAGAATCAGGTTCATTTCAAATATTTATCTCTCAAGTGTCTAGAATTCTAAGTAGGAACCCTGGTACAGGCATCATTGCAAATAGTATGTATCATGAATATATACACTCTATAATTCTTGCCATTTTTATTTGCATTCATTTTGCACTAAGCAAAAAATACATTAGAAATGTCTTTCTCATGCTTCATACTTAAAATATAGTAAAATTAATCATCACATGAGTTTCATATATTATTTTCAGAACTGAACAATTCAAAGCCACAAATTACAATATAAGAAAAATTACACTAAATTAAAGTTTCAAAGAACTTTTCACTAGAAGCAAACAAATATAAGCCAAAATAATGACTCTAAGAAACAGAACTTGAAAATGCGTACTAGTACTACTGTGTTCAAGATGATTGCATGTCTTGAACTAGATACTCTAGGAGCCAAAATCTCAAATGCCTGTAGGTTCCAAGCTGACAGTATAAAGGCAGAGGGGTTAATCCATGTGAAGACTATGGCAACCCGGAGAAAATAAGCTTTGACTAAAAGGGGCAGCTTCTACCAACTCAGCACATAGTAAAGTCAACTCAATGTTGGTGAGTCATGTTTAAGAAAAGAGGAAATCTTAGGATAGCTTATGAAATCGCATGATTACTAATGTTGACAATGAATTATTTTTTAACTGAATAATATTCAGGACAAATATTTTACTCAAAAGCTTCTCTGATCACAGAATGTAATCCTTAAACAACAAATGTTACCTTCCATGAATCACTGTATGATTTTAAGTGAATGTGATTCCATATCAATCTAAAACACTGTGTGCTAAAAAAATTTTAAATCAATTCCAAGATTTATCACAAAAAGGAAAAAAACATACCTATGTGTCCCTCTATATTTGGCAGCTCAAAAGATTTTTGCAGATTCATAGAGGGAATGAGAATTCAAGGCTTGCCACAGATGTCTCATTCTCTGTGTCTAAACAGCTATATGCTTTCTAAAACCTTAATTATTTTAGAAAGAATTTCATGGTAGTAAATGTTAATAGCCCCACTTACAGTGATGAAATGAAGCTACAGATCTTCTCCAAAAGAAGTGGTAAAAACGAAAACAGAAAAACCACTCATTTCACTTTCACATTATTCTGCATACTAAATAAAAATCACACAGCAAAACACTTGTAAATGATCTACTGAAAATGGCACAGTGTGTCTATCAACTTGTATGCCAATCTAATGAACTTTACCAATTACCAATCATTTCACATACTACCAAGGAAAAGGTTGTGCTCTTAAGTTTTTTTTGTTTTGTTTCTTTTTTAAAGGCAAGCTTATTTTAGCCTTTGTAGTGACCTATAAACAAAAAGGGCATCTATGACACAACAAAAACATTTCGCTCACTACCAGACATAGCAACCTTCTGCATTTATAATCCCTTCTTACTTTGAATACTACATTACTTTAAGGAAATTTTGTATTCTTAGCATTCCATTCTATTGGTCATGTGGCAAACGACCCCATTTGGTTTGATGCAAAAAGAGGAGAAAGTCTGATCTTCTAACACCACGATGGGGTGGGAAATTTGTGAGCATTCCCTCTACTATCTTCAAGGAAATTCTGTTCCAACACCTCAAACTCCATTTTCTTGGAGTCTGGGGAAAGGGAATCACTAAACATGAGGGAAAAAAAAAACTTTAAAATTTTTTAGCATATCCAGAATAGGTTGTCTAGCACTTCCGTTTGGCAGCTTTTGTTTTGCTCTTGAAATCTGGAGCCTCAGTAAAAAGCAGAAACAGGAAGAATTCTATTTTTACAAACCAATTCATGTTTAAGGGCTTATTAAGTCTGGGTGTAGATCCATACAGTAAAGAAGTTCCAGTGTGAAACTCTAGGGTAAATCCAATGTCTAAGGGTAAAACGACAAGAAAATTTAGTTAAAGGGGCAGGAAAGATTAATTCATGAAAGGCAAAAATGAAGAAGAGTTTAGGAGAAAATGAGTCAAGGGTGCTTAGATTCCACAGAGAGATTAAGATGAAAACAGAGGAGGAGATTTTATATGAAATCATTCCTTATAGAAGTAGGAGACCAGTCATCTTTGAGATTAGAGGTGGTGGGGTGCATACTAGGCAGGGGTCTTGTGTTGATACAACCGCCTGTAGTAGCATTCAGCGGTCTATGCTTTCTGCCCTTAGCTTTCCACTCCATTTTTGCTGTTCTCCTTGGCCTAAGGTAATATTCATTCAACTCACCTTAGTAAGTTGTCAATTCTCTACCGCAACACCTCTTAGTACTTTTACACCTATTGTTAGAGACAGACCCCAGGAAACTTCAGGGAAGGTGTGACCCAGGAGATCATATATATTCCCTCCAAACTGCAAGATTTTGCTAATATATTTTTGCAGAAACCAGAGGTATGTTTGAAAATGAATTCTAAATGTCTTAGATCAAGGAGAATAGAAGGTAACATTAGCTTAAGTTTGAGTTTCTTAAACATTTAGATATGTACTGACCATATAAGCCAGCAATTCCATTCTAGTATTTGGTCCAGAGAAATGAAAACATATGTCCATGAGAACTTATAAATGAATATTCACAGCAGCATTATTCAAAATACACAAAAGCTGGGAAAAACCCAAATGTCTATCAACTAGTGAATGGATATACAAGCAGTGGTATATCCATGCAATGGAACACTACTTAATAATAAAAAGGAACAAACTATTGAAAAACACAACATTATGCTAAGTAAAAGAAATTTTACTTAGCAAATAATAATAATCATACTGTATGATTTCATTTGAATGAAATTCTAACCTAACATGATGAAAGTTAGATCAGTAGTTTCCTGGGAATAGGGAGTTAGGGAGATTAACTGTAAGTGGACACAAGGAAAATTATTGCATAAATTTCAAAAGTCTTTGATCCATATACTTAAAGGGTATGAATTTAATTTTTTTTAATTATAATTCAATAAGTTGATTTTTTAACAGATTACATTGAAATTTATTGATATGAGTACACTTTCTGGCAATTCTGACCTTAATTTTTTAGCTCAAGCAGCTGAGAAGTAGCTCTAATCATTTTTTTTGGTTAGTTAACTAAAAAAATTATCATGACCTACAGTTTATTAAGTCAAGAAGCCAGAACTCTCTAGCGTCACTGGAAGAATCCAAAAGTTTAAGAAATTGATTTATCACATTCAGATTACACAGCCATCCCCATTCCTTAAAGCTTAGAAGGCCTTCACTCACTGCAATGTCAAGAAATACGTCAGAGCAGTGAGCAGCAGCGTCCTTAAAAAGTTCTGCGGTGGAGGTTGCCCTCTGCAGGCTGGGAATGACGGTGGGAGACATCACTGTTGAGACTGGCTCCTGACCAAAATTGTGATGAGACCCCGTGGTGACAGGGCTACTTAGCAGCACTGACACACTGGAAAAAAAGTGAATGCAATCGCTGCAATCAACAGTAGGAAAAAGTAATAATTAGAGTGGCCTAGTCTGCAAAGATCTTTGCTATGGCTAACTGACCATGATGTCCTTAGAAATAAAATAGGTTCCCTACTAAATATTATTTATATAATATTTCAGTGTACATAACATAAAGTATCTTAAGAATGGATGGGTAGAAAGCTGAATAAAGGGGAAAAAACTGGCATCCACCCAGTTCTCAGACCTAAGCCAGATCCAGACCTCCTTGGCCAAAGGGGAGACATTGTCCTCTTGAGAATGGACCTTGCAACATAGCCAAAAAAATATACGCTGAATTCTTTTTCAAACTTTCTTCCAAAAGATGTGTATACTGGGGGATAAGTAATACTCAGACCTTTCAAAATTGACTGATTCTAATTCCCAAAGACCCAGTGTAATAATTTGACTTCACTTGTTAATGTTTGCTGACAGCTTTTAAGCCTCATCTCTCTATTTTCCTCTTCTTCCTGGCATCTATGCAAACTGATACAAGGCATCCCCTTTTTAGCACCAGCAGAAGGTTCAAACCACTTGCAGGAGCCCTCACTCTGACCCCACCCTCTGACCACCATAAAAACTCCAAGCTAGGACAGCATTATGGAAAAGAGTATGGAGATTCCTGAAAAAACTGAAAATAGAACTACCATATGATTCGGCAATCCCACTGCTAGAAATACAGCTGTAGGAAATGAAATTAGTATGTTGAAGGTAGATCTGCACTCCCATGTGCATAGCAGCAATATCCACAATAGCCAAGATATGGAAGCAATCTGAGTGTCCATCAAGAGAACGGGCAGAGAAAATGTGAGATAATAGATAAATATATATATAGTGTGAGTGTGTGTGGATGTGGGTGTGTATCACACACACAATGGAATACTATTCATCTTTAAATAACAAGGAATTCTGCCATTTGTGATAACATGGAGGACATTATGCTAAGTGAAATAAGCCAGGTACAGAAAGAGAAATACTACACAATCTCACTTATATGTAGAACCTAAAAATGTTTAACTTATAGAAGCAGAGAGTAGAACGGTGGTTACCAGGGGCCACTGGTGTTGGGGAATAGGAAGATGCTGTACAAAAGATAAATTTCAGGTAGATAGGAGGAATAAGTTCAAGAGGTCCATTGTACAACATGGTGGCTATAGTTAATAAAGATATATTATATATTGGAAAATTGCTTAAGGAGTAGATTTTAAGTTTTCTCATCACAAATAAATGATAACTATGTTGGGGGAAGGAGCCAGTCTCTTTTTCTTGTTCTCTCAAGCCACTTTCAGCCCAGGTTGGGAGGGCTACATTGTTTTCCCTAGAAAACTTCATTATGTGAGTAATAAACCTTTCCATACTCTCTTGATGTGTGTGTGTGTGCCATCTGTCTCAATATAAAAAAACACATTTTGAGTGGGAGGTCTGTTCTGTTTCTGAGGGATAATCTGAAACACCCCAAATGCCATTGTAATTCACCAACACAGGAGCTGATGATAATTCTAATAGACACAGCTTTGCTGTATGTCTCCTCAGATAGATTCCTTAGTTATTTCCTCCGTTTCTCGATATACAATTGAAATAAACATGCTCATCAATGGGCTTAAACCACTATATTTGGAGACACTAGAGTGAGGTATGTTATGGTAGAAAGAGCCAGGTAGAAGCTCCTGGAACATCCATCCTCTCTCCATTTGGGTAGAAAACCAAACACAATGTTCTACATTCCAAGGAAGCTAACACATGAATGGCACTATCAAAGTCTTGAAAATGCAATTTAGTGCTTTTTATTACATCCTCATTTAACTTACCTATTTGGCCTAGGCAGATGGTAGATGATCTTGGAGAGTAAAACTTAACCAGGTAATAACCACAGTTGCTGCTGTTTCTTCTCTTGGAGTATCTTATTGCAGCAAATCAATGCAACCCCTGGCACCTTACACACAGCTATTGATTTGACTAATTTTTTTTCCTCTATAACAATTTGAAAGTATAATTAGACACAGTTCATTCTCACCCAGAATAGGCAAAACTACACCTGCACTGTCACCTCAGTGAGTTATGTTAACTCTTCTGCCCTCTAACCCAATTTAGTATGCAGAAATCTTAATCATCTTGGCATCCCACAGACTATCTGGTCCATTTCATTGATGACATCATGCTCGTTGGACCAGACAAACAAAAAGTGACTTGTATCATTGTAAGACACAGGAATGCCATAAAATAGTAAATAAACTCACGAAAATTCAATCTTGTTACTATAAAGTTTCTCGGGGTTCAATGGTCTAGGGCATGTCTGAAAAATATTTCAAAAGTAAAGACCAATTGTACCTTGCACTAATTGTTGCTACAAAAGAGTCCCTGAGATCTAAAGTTTTCATTTGATTTTAGAAATAACATATAATATATCGGAATGTGCTGCTCCAATCCACAAACCAAGTAACACATAGGTCGGCTCTATTTCAGTGGGGCTTAAGAAAAAGAAAGGCTCCGCAGGAGATCTGGGCTGCCACTGTAAGCTGCTCTGCCACTTGGGCCATATGACCCCATGAATTTAATGGTACTTGTGGTAAATAAAGATGCTGTATAGAGATTCTGGCAAGCTTGAAAAAAAGAATTACAGTTCAAACACCAAAATATTTAGAGCAAAGACATGTCTTCTTAATGATTCCTTCTCTTTTGAGATAGACTATGTAACTATTATCCAGAGATGGAAAGTGTGACCATTAGGAATCTGTAGCTCCCCTTTTTGAAGAGATGATAAAACAGTCTTGACCTCTCTTACTCTGCTTTATGATACTTAAGGTATAACATTGCAATCAACATTTCCCAAATTCCTTTGCCAGCAGACTTCCATTAGGTTATCTCAACAGATAATTAAGAAGGAAATTGTTAGTCAAAAATTCATACATTTACATGATCTCATTCAGGATAGAAAAGTATTTTTGAATATACCTTTAATTTGTAGTGTGAGTTCACAAACTTTACTCTTGTCATTGGCTTTAAGAAAATACATTAGAAGATAATTTATAATATTTTATAGTGAGAAGATATTAAATCAAAATTAAACTTAAATATGTCAAATATTGTGCTTTTGAACTGAGCATGCATGTGTTCCAGAAATAATCAATATTGTTGAATCTGCATACTTTAAATATAAATATTATTTGTCTTCCCAATATAAAACTTCAAAAAATTTGCAATATTAATAATTCAGTTCAGCCCACTTTCCACTAAGGAATTACTACCTCCTATAGACTACTAAAATACGTGCCAGGGAGACACACAGGAACACATACAAAGGCTGGGTGCAATGGCTCACACCTATAATCTCAATGCTTTGGGAGGCTGAGGCAGGAGGATCACCTGAGACCAAGAGTTTGAGACCAGCCTGGGCAACATAGTGAAACCTTATCTCTACAAAAAAGGAAAAAAAATACTATCCAGCTATGGTGGTGCACACCTGTAATCCCAGCTGCTTGAGAGACTGAGGCAAGAGGACTACTTGAGACCAGAAGTTTAAGGCTGCACTGAGCTATGATCACACCACTGCACTCCAGCCTGAGCAACAGAGCAACATGCTGTCTCTAAAAATGAAATAAAATTAAATTTAAATTGAAAAGGAAACATATATACATCATGTTTCATAACCAAATTAAAAAATATAGTCTTACACTTTTAAGTCACCCAAGGTACTAATGTTTCTGTGAGTGTCAAAATTAGCAAATCACTCAGCATTCCTCAGGAGACTGATTACATATCCTCAAATGATTTATCACCCTCGCATGAAGGGCTTTTGGGGAACCTGCAGCACAGGTTTGTAAGATCTTTGTCCTGGGGTTGAATGAAGTTTGGTGTTTGCCTTGTGGCATGCAGGTGTCTGTACAACTCACTCAATTTGGTCCCAAAGGCACTCTTGTGAGAAACAAAGGTTAAGAAAAGATATGGTAAACAGCAGAAAAGCAAAGGAAGTTAATTATGCCAGGTGAAAGGCCACAGAATTCTGTTTTAGCACCTGCAAAAGTATGCCAATATTTATACAACAATCTCCTGGGATTTATGGAAGATGTCAATTTTTAAGACACTCTACCTTTCCTTTATTTTTTTACTTTCAGCCATCTGTGAGTAATATGTGTAGAGAGAGGATGATCTGACAAAGAAGGAAACACAACAAGCTGTAAGATTTTGAGCCCTGTATAACAAAATATGAAAACAAAGATCAAAGCCACAAGGCATACTGGGTGATTGTCTGGTTTTTCAAAAGAACAGCCCAAAGCAAGGAAAAAAAATTCCCAACTTCTAAACAACCAGAGTATCAGCAAAACATAAACAAGAGCATGTTTATCTTATACCTACCACTGAATCCCCTTGTGTCCTTTTCCTGTTTGAGCCTTTAGCCAGCTGGACACATAGTCAGCAGGGCAGCCTGCTTTAATTTACTCAGAATGAGAGATTATTTTGAAGTTCCAGTGTTACTTTTTATGAACTCAAATCCAAGAAAATTAACTCACATGGATAAATGTGTAAATCTACAAAAGCTAGATATACAATATGATGAAAATGAATTCCATAAAACATACACAAAAAATTCCAAGCAATTTAGATCCTAATGCTGATAAAAGACTTTCAGTCTGAAGAAAGAAATTTCATTCTTTGTAAAGACACTTTTATAATGTTGCTGGGCTTTTTCTTCCATAAGTTAAATGTGCACCAGAGGTGACATACATAACTTCCTCTGAGTAGGAAAGTAGTATCTTCACTTAGCCAGACATGAAAATATCTCATTTTCCAGTTTTTCTATATTATCCTCTAATGATAAAAGGTAATATGTTAAAACTATATTGTTAGGTAAAATTTATAAATCTAGCTCAATAAAACATTTTTCTATCAATTCTTTAACAGGGGCTTTTTTAAACGTTGCTTTGGTATCCAGAAAAATAAGCACAAAGTAAGTAATAGAGTGTCTTTATCACATTAACCGTAATGCTCAATACAGTTTCATACCGATTAATTTTTTAAAAAATTGAAATAGAAAACACCCAATATGTGACTTAAAGACAGAAATGTCAACCAAATTTGATATATTGTTTTTTTTTAGAAAAAGAGAGAAAAGGAGAAAGAAAGAAACAGCAAAAGAAAGAAAAAAAAGAATGAAAGAGAGAAAGAAACAGGAAGAGAAAGGGAGAGAGAACAGGATTCTTGTTTTATTGCCCAGGCTAGAATACAGTCTAAAAATGGGTATTAAAAACCTCTTTTATGCCAATAATTGTGCTTAACAATGGAGACAGGAAGGAATAGGGGATGAAAATAACAAATAAGCAGCCAACCAATATTTTATTTAAACCTGTGAAATGCTATGCTATTGCTGGGGAGTGATTTACTTCCAATTATGTGGTCACTTTTAAAATAGGTATAATGTGATACTGAGAAAAATGTATGTTTTGTGGATTTGTAGGAGGAGAGTTCTGTAAATATTTGTTAAGTCTAGTTGTTCCAGGTCTGAGTTCAAGTCCGGGATATCCTTGTTAATTTTCTATCTCGTTGATCTATGTAATATTGATAGTGTAATGTTAAAGTCTCCCACTATTATTGTGTGGGAGTCTAAGTCTCTTTGTAAGTCATTAAGAACTTGCCCTATGTATCTGGGTGCTCCTGTAATGGGTGTGTATATATTTAGGATCGTTAGCTCTTCTTGTTGCATTGATCCTTTCACCACCATGTAATGTCCCTCTTTGTTTCTATATTGTTTTCAAACTCTATAATTGTCTTTGTTGCTGGCCATGAACCAAAGATACTTTTGAAGCTCAATTTCATCTTTAATTCTAAGTGCAACTTGAGAAGTATCTTTTAGTTTCTCTTCCTTGCCATCTTGACTGCTATCTCACCTAAGTTTATATATCATCGCACAAATCTGTTTATTTCACTAGATCTGCTCCTAATATTTGGGGGATCTGAACTAAGAGTACAAAGAAATCCATATACCATTTGTCTAAATATTTAAAAGTCATTAAAGCAAGCTAACAACAAAATAAAATATATGCTGTCTTTCTAGCTTGAAATAGATGATTCATAATGATCAGACAGGCCAAGTTCAAATTTAGAGTTTTGGGATTCCTCAAAGTTCTGTAGATACTACAGGAACTACAGGAACTTGATACTACAGGAAGTGCTTGTTCCTAACCTTCATCCTATGGCCTACCCTCTTTCTCCTCCCACCATCAACTCCAATATATGCCAAGGTGTCCTGCATGGGCATTCAGCCTGCACGTCCAAATTCATTCCTTTCATTCCCACAGCAGATGGCTATTCATTGGCTGCTCTTAGGGCACAGGTGTGTGTAACGGGCTAACATGGTCCACCCTTGGGAGGCAAGACCTTGAATAAAGACCTACAGAGACCCTGAAAATGTGCTTGGAGCCATCTCAGCAGAGAATTCTGGGGTCCTGAATACCCAGGTGCTGGGGTCCTAAATACCCAGGCCCTAGATGGACACAACCCCTTGTCCCTTGGAGGATACACAGCTGGAGGACAACCCAAAGGGGCTCCCATAAGCACAGGTCCCAGGACAGGGGCCTCCTTTATTCCAATCCATTGGTGATACTGAATTAAATTCACTCTACATTTATATGTTATGTCCAAAATTACATTACTTATCAGTTCATAATTACGTATTCACCTTCTCCTGAATTTCCTAACATGGTAATAAAAGCATCATAATTCAAATATTTGTTTAACCTAGAAATGTTAGGGTCTTAGAACTTTAGAGTCCTAGACTCTTCCCCCACTCTTTGTCTCCGATCTTAATTTTTTTAGCTGAAACATCAGTAAACTCTTTTTCATTTAAATTGCCATTATACTAGCTAAAGCCTTCATTATTTTTCTACATTGTATCAGTAGGCTCTTAAATGGTTTTCCAGCACATGTCACGCCCTAGCTAAATTCATCCCCTGCTCTTTTAAAAGTACATTTGTAATCAAGTCACTATTATTTTTAAAAAGCTTTCATGGTTGCCCACTGCCAAAGAATAAAACTAGCATAAGTTCAGCATAGACAGCCTTTTTCAATGTGGCCCCAGCCAATGAGCAGCCATTTCTCCCTGAACCCATCCTGCCTTTTTCTTTGGCCACACTGGGCTACTCATCATTCTCAGAATATTTTATGCCTTTTTCACTTCCCAATTTTTGCTCATGCAATTTCGACTGACTTGAATGCCTTTCTCCAATTCAGATGCGTGAATTCTTTCTCATCCTCCAAAGCCAGCTCAAATATTTCCACCTTCCCACAGACCTCTTTGAGCCCTAGACAAACTTTGTAATTAATTCTTCCCTCATCCGTATCCTGATTGAATTTTATGCCTTTCTTACAGCATGTATCAAGTTCATTATGCCTAACTTTCTTATAGCATGTATCAATATCATAATTCATATTAATCTTAGCTGAATGACAGAAGTGATTTTTGAATTTATATTAATTTTCTCTTAATTTGATTTCCCCAGAATCACACCATGAGACAAGGATTTGTGTGCAAATAATTCATTTAAGAAGCATAGGAATTACTGCTATACAGTAGGGAAGTGAGGCAAGGAAAGGAAGCCAGCCAATAAGGTTTACATCATCAAGCCAAATAATACTGAGAGCAACTAGAGCTTAGGACATACACCCTCCCAAAGGAAAAGGTGCCTAAAGTATGCTAACTCCATCATCAATGGCTACAGGCTGCTCCCAGAGAGTATTCATTCCCCTGTACTTCTCCCTAGCTTTATATAGAGAGTGGCCTTCCTCTCTTGAAGAAAAACTCTTAAACATAGAAATACAAATAGTTGAAGTTATGGTGAGTACTGTATTGAGACCCTTAACAGGTGCTCAGAAGTCCAAATCTAGAAGTCTGTTGTTTCTATGGCATGCTATGCAAAAAGCAGGAACCAACAATTTATGATTCCTCCATTAACTACCAATATGTTCCTTAATCTCTAGCTGCATTAACTCTGCTGAAAGAGCAAGGATTCATCAACCACTGTGAAAGTTCTACTTTATTTAATCCTCATAGCACTTAGAGGTAGCTATTATTACCCTCATTTTACAGAAGAAAGTGATGTTCAGAGAATTTAATTCATCGAATTTAAGTCAAAGAATTTAGACAGTAGAGTTAAGAAGATTCAGAAAAAGCATTTGAACCCAGGTACTCTAAAAAATTCAAATGCTTAATAAAAAGATCTTAGAAGAACTAATCTGGCTATTTATTTTCGAGTCAAAGTGTTAATCAAACTGGACATGTTTTGTCATTTCTGTGCCTAATTTTAAAAAATTTCATATTTAATCCATATTTTTAAAATCTTTAGTTAACTTGAAATTATAAGCTATAAGAATTTATTTTAAAAAATGCTTGTTTTCAAAAATCAAATATTAAAATATCATAGTCCCAAACTAGTAAATATACAAAATTGTATTATAAAACACTAGAAACATGTTATAAATGCCTAATAGATGATATTATTATTAGAAATATTAATGGATCTTTAACTCTAAATGTAGTACCTCAATTTGTGCTTAATATTGTTAAAGAAAGCATTAAACGTAAATAAATAGCTATTAATACATGTGGAGTCTATCTGTGAAAACTGTTCAGAAATTTGAAATAGATTGATTGCTTTATGCTTGTCATGAAAATCCTAGTCACTATATATTTAAGTGATATTTTTTATTTCTCCAAATTTATAATTTACTTTCAACCTTTTTGGAAGCATGCAGAAAAAAAACATTAAAACAAAGATTTTAAGATCTACAGTACAAGCACAGCTCATACTTCCATATCGTAGCCTCACAAATTATCATTAAGCCAGTCCAGCTGTTCAATCCCCCAAAAGGCGGAGCAAATTCTTCAAAGCATTTGGATATGATTTGTCCCAACAAACAAATTGTTCTATAAATATCAAGAAGCTAATATGTGTTGAGATTAAGTGGGAAATCATCAAATTATATTTTTAAAAATTAACTATTTTGCTAAAAACTCAGTAGAAAAATAGTGTTGATTCCATTTCGATTTAAAATAAGTAAAGAAATGAATATTGTGGCTCTTGATGATTTCTGGGCAAAAGATTAACTTAAATAAGTTTTTTCTTAATGTTTAAATAAAAACTTAAGATGGAATCAGCAATTATCTTAGACATTTACTCATAAGGGTATGTACCTGTTTGTGTGTGTATAAAATTCATATTGAGTCGTTCTTTCTTCCACAAATTTAATTGAAAATCTTAGTTTGTTTTTCCTCTTAAAAAGTAAAGAAGAAACAAACCAAACCAAACCAGACTTACTAACCAAGGAAAGTCACCAACACAGAATATTAAAGGAAAAGTTCTAGGTGTTTAGAAATATCTAGAAAAAGTCAATTTGTGTATCTTTCAATAAAAAAATTATTTATGATGTATTCCATGCATGGGATTTATCAATCAGAGTTCTGACATGTTTAATAATTTATCTTGATAAGAATAAGAAGAAAGAGAGAGAGAGAGAGAGAGAGAGAAAGGAAGGAGGGAGAGAGGGAGGAAAGAAGGAAGAAAGGAAGGAAGGAGGGAAGGAGAAGGGGAAGGGGATGAGGACGAGCAAGGGGAATGGGAAAGGGAAGGGGAAGGGGAAGAAAGAAGGAAGGGAAAGGGAGTGAAGAGAGGGAAGGAAGAGAGGGAAGAGAAGGAAGAAGGGAGATGGCGGGGAGAAGGGAAAGGGAGAGGGAGAGAGAAGAAGAAAAGAAAAAAGTTAATGATAAATTTGTCACTAAATTATATTTTAAAGACATTCTCATTTTTATAGCCCTATAAGCTGTGGCACATTCTAAAACATCCATAAAATTCCTTCTATCTCATTTGTATTCCACATTTGTAAATTATGTCTCAAGTAAAATAAGCAATTGGGTGTAACATTTGCAAACTTTTCTAAATACTGTTTTAATTACTCTACACTCCTGAATCCTTCTGTTTGGATTCAAGACAGTGATGCCAAACATTTATGAGAGTGTTTATTGCTTTGGAGTGGGATGTGACACTTATATGTCACATCTGTGTATTTTAGAAGACTGCTTTATATAACTCAATCACACACACATAGGATTACAGGTAATTTCACTTTTATATCAGATCAACACAAAATGATTACCAGCTTCAGTGAGTCTAATATTTTACAAAATCTCAGCTTAAATGAAAAATATGCTTTGCAATTCCAAATGACTTCTGAATTCACTATATTCCCAACCATGATAACAAAGCCCAAAGAAATGTTAGCAATATAATTCAATCTTTTAAGAGGGGGAATCCTTAAAAGTTGTGAATTAATGTTAATCGGTTTTAGTCCCAGCTTTAATTTTGTTAATTTATTATTAATTTATTAACTTGTTCATTTAGTCAATAAATGTTTACTGGGTTTCTTCTGTTGGCCGTCTTCAGGCTGGGCACTGATAATACAAGATACAATCGTGCCTGCATTTAAGGAATTGCCAGCTGGTGAATTTATCCTCCTTTCCTTTAAAGGAGGTACCCGATCTAATCTGAAAAGACTTAATGTATGGCACAAAGTATTATACATAAATCCTCTTTTAACGTATAGAATTTGTTTTATTAGAAACTAAATCTCATCCCAATTTACAGAACTTTGACCTATTCCATTTCAGCCATCCACACCTACGTTGCCACAACCCAGAACAGTTCTACTTCTGGAGTCATACATTTAATTATATTTTTCTGCCCCAAACATTCCATTAATTCACTCTCTCACTATCTTACTTTCATTATAAGTGTCATTTCATATCATTAAAACCCTCCAGTCCCTTAATCTCTTTCTTTTCACATTATCTGCTTTTTTCATTTCCTTCACTGAACAGCCTATAGTTCATAATCCATCATTTCTCATTGCTAGCTTTCATTCCACTTTAACCCAGAAAAAACTCAAGAGATCTGTGCTCCTGTTCCTATAGCCAGTCAGTAGGTCTCCTGGATTCTACAGGACAAACTACACAACCCTGTTGATTTGTTTCATTACTAAGACAGGGTCTCCAGAGTCATGTGGGTCATCAACCAGGAATAACAAACTTTTAAATGTCCCTGGGTCGGAAACCTCTGCCATTTCCCTGAGATTATTTTAGATATTTATGAATGCATCTAATTTGCATAATGCAAACTCCTTACCATTTACCACTTTAATCACTTTTTAAAAAACACCCAAAGCTGAAGAAACTTAAACCCTAGGAGTCCTTTCTTATTTATCCAAGAGGGTTGCATGCTTTCTGTGTTTCCACGTCTCCCTAATTAATACGATTCTGAAATTGCTTTTAATTATTTGATCTATCTTGCTAATTAGTTACTTAAGGCCCAGATTATATCTTTGTGTGTGTGTGAACATACAAAACCTAGCACAGCACTTCACAGATAATAGGCATTTAATTTTAGTTGAGTAAATTTATTTTAAAATATTTACTATAATATTTATTCTCATTTATTTCACCTACTTCTATGAAAGTTTTCTATTGTAATATGAAATAGCACCAAAATAGCTCTTTTTCTTTGTTCTCCTTGAAACAATCCCTTAGAAAATAACAGTATTTGGTTTTGATCATAAATTAATATCTAGCTTTTAGTTTAACTAATTTAAATCTTTTGATATGCCAAATTTCAAAAGAATATTTCCAAAAATATAATATTTTAGTAAAAAAAAATTATGAGTATGTGAACACATATATCACATATAAAGATAAAAAAGGAGGAATAGCTGTTCACCTAATTGATAATAGTGGTGATTCTAGGGAGTAGTATTAGAAAAAGTTTATTTCTTACATTACAAATATTTACACTATTTGTATTTTCTACAAGGAACATGCATTGCTTTTATTTTAAATCTTGTGAGTACTTCTTATAGTTTTTTAAAAGAAATCTTAATAAAAAGCAGAATTTCTACTTGTAAAGAACAAAAGTACTTCAGAGTGGAATTTCACCATAACATTATGAGTCTAATGAGATTTTCCTCCTAAATAAGCAATTAAACTTTCTTAAAGAAGGTCCGAGATGAACCTACTATATGTAAAATTCTAAGAAAATGCCATAGGTTTCAAATGTATTTATTAAGTTTCTGAAGAATTTGCTTCTTTTGACCTGCTGCTCACACACACCAATACTCAAACAATAACTTCAAACTAATTTATTATAATTCATTTTATCTGGGGTCGTTTAAAAATTGTCAGTGAAAGTCTTCATGAAAGACTTTTTTTCCCAGCAATTTCTAAAGCACTTATTTTTAAAATCCAAACAGTGGTTTAGGATTCCAAATCAGAAATAATATGTGTTTAGACTGAAAAATTAAAATACATTTCAAACCAAATATTTCAAAATCAATTTCTTTCATGTTTACTCGTCAATCCTTTGGTTCCGGGCTCTATGTTTTCCCTGAAATAGTTGACAGTTTTGCTTTTGGTATTAAATAACATAGGATTAGTTTGCCTGAGGGACCATCTGTTGTTCTATGCCCTGTCAGGACAATTCTGAGGCCTTCGGAACTGCATTCTGCGGTTTCTGATTAAGGGGAGAATAAGAGTACTCTCTATCATGAACTTAAGCCTCAGATATGCTGTCCATTATATATTCATCAGAATGTATCTATGACATGTGTCAAGCAAGACAGGATGTTTTTGTTTCATTTTATGTGACTATTACTTGATGCTCTAGCAGATGGGAAGGTAAGTTTTGTTTGCTTAATTTTTTAAAATTTCATAGGCTATGCCTTACAATGTGGATGTGTTGTTTAACACTTAAACAGTTTTCTCAATTTATTAATTACTGCTGATATTCCTGATCAAGCCATAAGTAAAAACCAAGTATAAGTAAAAACATTTTTAAAAATGTATTATGTTTTAACAAGTTTAGGCAATCAGTATTCATGTTCTTTCAAAGTTAAAAGAGATGTTTGTCTTCCACCACAACTTCACAAATTTGTTGAGTCTTAGAAAACTCAAAATAATATGAAACAAGTACACATACAATGAGAGTGTTACAAATAGGGGTAAACAAATTAGTACGGATTCAGTAAGGAAAGATTAAGGTAACTTTTCCAACAGTCGTATGTTTTGTAATAAATTACTGAAGGACTCAGCAGCATGTATTGACAAAAGGGAATGTGTTGAAAGCTATTCCTGGGTCTGCCCTAGAATTCTTTTGCCTTTAAGAAAATCACATTAAATTGGCTTAAATACCAGTGCATATTTTGTTTTTATATTTATTACCTATATATGTAATTATTTCATTGTTTCAAAATATTAACTAGATTTTATTTATTAGACTCTCAGGTATCTATGGTGTATAATGCAAAACTCATGGGCCATGGGCCATGGAGGTATGAAAAGATAAGAGTGGCCTAAAAGCCTCCCATAGGGTATAACCAACAGTTAGGGGTTACCCTCAGAGATTTAAAAAAAAAAAAAAAGACCTAATAGGAAATAGATGAACATAGTCATCTCCAGAAGTAACAACATTTAAAGATTCCATGTAAGCATGTTTACAGATAAGGCCACAATAACCCCAGATTTCCAGTGAAAAGGCCAGTGTCTTCAGGATTCAGTCATGATAACAAATGTAAATATGCCTTTCAACTCCAATTTAAGTCAATTGAAAAATTAAAAGAGCAAATTAAACAGCTAACAATTTTACTATAATATGTCTGAGATAATTATTGTCTTGTTAAAACAGATCAGCTCCAAATCTAGAGAGAGACACGAGCAAAAGGGAAGTTTCATGTTCTGTATTTCTGAAAGATACAGACCTGGCTTCTAGCAGAAAAACTGTTCAAACACAAGATATTTGATATGATGATAAATCACTTCTTCAAGCTTTTCCCTAGGCTGAGTGAAATATCTCCCCAAACCATTGCAAACTGTCTGCCCCTATTTCATGGAGCATCCTTCAGGTTAAATTTTGTTTTCCAATTTCCTCCACATCTTGAAGGTGATGCCCCATATAAAGGACATAAGGATATCCCCTTAACAGATAAGTTAGCCCTGCAATTTATAAAACCTTCTCTGATAGGTTCAGGTAGTATGCATTGAATGATCCAACAATGACCATGGGGAAACTACATTTTCCTGAACTTAAAATCTTATGCTATGAAAGGTAGCTCAAAAAGCCCCACCTCCACCCCAGGAGCTGTGTGTACATATCATCTCTTAATACTACTGTAAAGCCTAAAGCCATCAAGACAGAGGTCAGCTCCAGGTAGCTCAAAGCCTAGAAGAGGAGTTAAATGTGTATAATTAACTGTTATAAGACAGAACGATTGGGCTAACATGATATTTAAGCACCTTGCAAACACTGACAAGGAGGAGGTTACATTTTACTAAAGGAGTAAGAGAAGCTTAATAAAGGAACCAGTTAGTCATCCAAAAAATATTTTTCAAGCACTGTGGCATTGAGCTGGGATTTGAATTGTGACAGAGTGGAAAGAAAGAAAATAGCAAGCTAAAATATAAAGAATGCCATCAGTAAAGTGCTGCAAATTCTTAAGTAATTCAGGGATTCTCATTTAACTGATTTAACAATATATAACAGAGAAGAGGTTATCAAGGTGAGTTTGTTTGAATCCTAGTCCAGACCTGGTTTTCTCAGTATACCAACCTAAATCGTATAGACTTGATTTTATAAACACCTGGAAGAAGGATTGCTTTGGCACAGGGGTACTACATCTTGGGTCTTACCTGGGCTTCCAGATCACTCTGGCAGTTGGTAAGGACAGATTCTGTATGGAAGAGGTGGTGAAGTCAGTGGAAGCTATTGTGGTGATTGAGGTGAGAGTCAATAAGGACACAGACAAGCAGGGTACCAATAGGAATAAAAAGAAGTTAAGAAATGGGTCATTATAACATTTCTATAGCAACTCAATTGATTTATTGATATGCCTCATTTGAATGTCTACTATGTATTCAAATCTTGATATTAAATTACAACTTTCAGTTACAAAGAACTGGAAGGTAAGATCAATCAAAAAGGTAATTTGATAATATATGTTTATGATCCATTTTTTGTGAACCTCAGAAATAAAAGAAAAACCTGCCATTGTGGATACAATTATGTAACAGATCAGTAATCTTACTGTTTTTAAACATGTCACTTTAATAAAATTGACTTGATTCTCCCTCTCAACTGATTAAGTTACTGACAATTAAAATACCTAGTCATTCAGAACAGAGGAATAGAAAGAGTTAAATATGACTAATATAGAGATGGTAGAAAGGAAAATAAAGCTATTGAGATAGGGAGGGGTAGTAAATGTGAGGACTCTTACATATGGCATAGTTCAGGATTAGAATCTTATTAAATGAAGAGTTAATAAAGGACTTTATTTATTAAATGAGGGGTGATAAAAATCTTAGCAGCTCTGCAAAAAAAAAAAGAATCAAACTTTACACTCCCCATATTCAGTTCAACTTCAGTAATATATGTATCATACCAAAATTTACAAAGGAAATCCCCACATTCCCAAAACCTTCAAGTTTTATTAAAGAACAATAAAATATCCTCATATTTAAATAGTAGGACTTTATACCACTTACGATAATACTGTGAGCTGATTTCTCTAAGAATTTAATATAGGTATGTAGTTAAGATATATTAATTTTTTAATGTTATAGTAAGAAATTTTTCTGGTTATTATGACATATCTAAATGTATTGTTTAAAATTTGACAAAAGTAATCATTATTAAAATATTGCATACTTGAGGAATAAAGATGAAAGCATCATCCTTTTCTATAGTGTATTGGTAGTTTGGTTACTTGCTTTCACTCAATAAAATAAAAGGCACCATATAGAGTGCTATCTCCTCCTTTGCTCTTTACCCTTGATCCCAAAAATTTATCATGGGTCATTGTTTTCTGGATGGTTATTTAGGAGAAAAGATATTCAATTTTGTTTTTAGAACGCTCTCCAGACTTTATTTTCTTAGTAGTAAATTGTTTCAAACATATTGGTTGGTATTTAAAGCCACATTAATAAGGTCCAAATGTGTATGTTTAAGTGCCTCATCATATTCAGTGGAAAAGGTTTAGTTTCTATCTCTGGAGAATATTGCTGAAGAGTTCTTCTTTACTATTGTATCTAAATGATTTTTCTTCCTTTATATTGTAATTGACAAGTAATAATTGTACATATTCTTGGGATACATAGTGATGTTTTGATACATATATAGGAATCCGACTAGGCTAACTGGCAATCCATCATTTCAAACATTTATCATTTATTTGTGTTGGAAGTACTGAATATCTTCCTTCTAGCCATGTGAAGCTATATATTAATAGTACTGTCTCCGACAGTGATCTTACAGTAGTATAGAACCCTAGAACTTATTATCCCTCCTATCTAGCTGTAATTTTGTATCCTTTAACAAATGCAAAGATGTATTTAAATGAGACTGCTAATATGGAAATTTTTTGCAATCAAAATTCCAGTGTTGAAATATTTCTAGAGATCATGTAGCATAACATCCCACTTTTTTCAGCTGAAGGTAAATTGAGGCTCAGAGTGTCTAAATGGTCTACAGGTTTATGCATTCAGCTTTTTCATGAGCTATGAATCAACGCTAGGTCTCAAAATATAGTGTTTCTTTCATTTTTGTAATTTGCTGGTGGGTTCTACTTTATAGTGTCACACAACTGCTTGACCAAAATTTGGCATGGCTCAGCAATTGTCTGTTCCTCCTTCTGTAGATCCCATCTTGAATAAAACTATTGTCTACATTGCCAGCCAGCACTTTTTATTTCACAAAACTAACTAGCTACCATGCTCTGTTAATTCTGTTTTCAAATAAGTTTTGAAGCTGCTACACTTCCTCATTACCCTAAATGATGCTGATATAATTTAGGCAGTTACCATATCCCACTTTGATTGCTATTAATGATGATGGCAGCAGCCTGTCTGGAAAGGCTGCTGTGAGGACACCAGCTACAGTGGGGGAGGCACAGCTGAGGCTGCACGCTCCATGAAGCCAGTGGGGAAAAGCAGGAGCCCCATGCCTTACCACGTTGGAAGGGTGGAAATCAAAGTTCCCAGGTGCATCTGCAACCACCCACCCATGGCTCTCGATCTGGGCATCCATGTGCTCTTGCGAGTCCGAGAAACCCCCTACCCCTACAGGCTTATAAATGCCTGCTCCCACTCCCTGGCCTCTGCCTGTTCCAGCACCCACTTCAGTGTGGGGCAAAGTTGTGGCTAAGCCTGTCCTTGGTGAAACCCCACTTTCAAGTCAGGGATCACCTGAAGCCTGTGTGCCAGGCTACCCTTTATGGTGGAGTTCACAACGAGGAATGAGAACTTTCTTGGTGCCTTTTGGCCAATCAAGTGGTGTTTTTACCAGGCCCACCATGGGTGCCCATGGACCAAGCAGTACACAATTTCTCTTGCCCATGGACCAGTCGGCATGCACTTCCTCCACTCTGAGCCCATAAAAACGCAGGACTCAGCCAGAGTCAGACACTCTCAGGATGACCTGCTTTTGAACAGCAGCTAGCCATTTCGGGTCTCCTCTCCACTGATAGCTGTTTTGTGGCTCAATAAAGCTCCTCTCTGCCTTGCTCACCCTTCAGTTGTCCACATAACTTTACTTTTCCTGGATGCAGGAAAACAAGAACTCAGGACCTGCCAAACAGTGGGAGCTAAAGGGGCTGTAACATGTTTCTGGCTGGCTCACCAAGCTGAGGACAGTGACATGCTCACAGACTGTAGGAGTGAAGAGTGGTGACCCTTCTAGGGGCCCAGACCTTAGGATTCCCCAAACCAGAGCTGCTATAACACTACAGCCTTCCTACCCTCTACTGGAGCCCAGCAGCAACCCCATACAACGGGAAGCAGCTGTGGGGCTGGGCCAACCCAGGAGCCTGGGCTGGAGCAAGGCAGCAGGGCTGAAAGAGCTGCAAAACAAGTGGGCTAAAATATGTACCCCTGAAACACATCCCCCAACTTGCCGAACAGCAGGAAACAAGGAGAGAAGAGCTGTGCCCCTTCTGGGAGCCCAAATCTAGGGTTCCTTGAGCCAGGGCTGTGACATGCTGTAACACCCTTTTTGGGGCTCTGCAGTTCCTGGCATCTCTGAGCTTTCAGGCACTACCACATTCCCCTTGTCCAGATGTTGTTACCCATAGCAGAAGCCATTTGTGGTACATCTGGTCCAGCGGCAGCCTCACACAGAGCTGGTGCCTGTGACACCACCTGGAACTGCCTGTCCCATGGCAGCAAATGGCATGCCTGACTGTGCATGGTGGCTGGACCTTGGGCTTTCTTGCTCACACACCCCTCACTGCTCCACACCTGGCTCCTCGTTGGCAGGTGTGTTATCTGGGCCAGTATCGGAAGCCAAGCACAGCATGCCAGGCCAAGTGAGTGAAATAAACCCAGTGGGTGTGAGCAAAACTCAAGCAGAGGTGCTGCTGGCCACAAAGGTTTCTGGGTGGCTAAGCAACAACACCCAAAGGGTCTTGTGACTTTTCAATATACTTATATCCAATTCCTCCTCCTTTAACCTAATCCCACACTTGTTCTATAATTCTGATTGTCTGCCATTTGAAACTCATCCAATGGCTGACCATTGCCTTAAGGATAAGAATTTAAGAGTACCAGATATGCCACAATCTGGCCCTTGATCATATCCCCCATCATCACCCCTCGTCCCATGAGTACAATTTCCTGAACATGGCATGCTGTCTCTTGCCTCCTCTGTTAGCTCTCCTTACAATAACTTTCTTCTTATCACATAGCTAACTCATTCTTAAATTTCCAGATACCCTCAAGTGAAACTTTCTCTGGAGAGTCTTTACTGGCATTCCTCCAACACTTGAAGGTGTTAGATGCTTCACTTCTAAGTTCCCAAAGCACCGTGGGCACTAATCAATCATGGCACTTACTTAGCTGTAATATAACTGTAAATTTACATGTCTATCTGTTCCATCTTGAGCTTCTAAAAAGCAGGGACCTACTTTCATCTCCGCATCACTGGAACCTAGCACAATAATTAAAATATATTTGCTGAATAAATGCAGAAATAATTTAAGATGACTAAATGAAGAATGAATAAAAGAGTCTATAAGGCAAATAAAACAGAAACCAATATATACAAGTACAATTGTTATATAGACAGGCACCAGAGAAGTTAATTTGTTACACAGGCCCCATGGGTAAAAGAAATATGTAAAGTTTTGAGTCTATGTTATAACCACTGCTAAATAGATATATATTGTGAAGAAAAATTATTTTTGTTGGAATATGTTTTATAGTAAACTTCACCTGAATTTAAAGTGTTTTGATCTTTAAACTAAAAGGCCTTTTAAGAGTGCTGAAGTTCTTAAAATTAAATGTTCATTTTTTAAACTCCTGCCCATGAGATTCCATTTCTACCCTTTGGATCGACTAATGAGATACCCATTACAGCCAAATATGTCATGAATAGAAAATGGTGGATTCAACCTTCTGGGATTCTTGCTGTAGGCTATCATCAGTGCAAGTGCCGTAAAATTTTGGTGTAGAAGGTATGAACTAATTGTAAGTAATACTAAAAGAACAGAATGCCATAGAGAAGAGCATCAATCAGAGGAAAAGGATGTGTGTCTCACACTCTTTCTATCTCTGGCTAAATGCCACAGCAAGTCTTTTCTGATCCTTTCTATGACCTTTTCAAGTACTAATTATTTTTTTAATGTTCTATGAATACAAATACATGTTTGTCATTGCCCTTCCTATGATGCATGATAAGGCATTAGCAAAGCAAAATAAATCTGATATTGAAGGTTTAATTGCACAGCTTTTGCATACACTTTAATAGGCAATGCAAAACCTTCTCAGCAGGTGCACTATGATAGGAAGTGATTTTTTATGAATAATTCATTTTTACTTTTTTAAAAAGGTACTTCTGCTAAGATACAATGTGCAATAATGTTTTTCAAGAGAAATCAGTGAAAATTTGAAGCTGTCATTGACAATTTGTTTTAGTTCAGATTCAAAAGGTCATCCATTTGACACAATGAAAATGAAAAATGCCCATTACTTTTTTCCAAGTCAACATGCTATGCTCAATATTTTCTATCTAAAATATTTTTGAAGCCTAAAGAGTAAAGAATTTTATGAGATGTAATAAAAATTTATACTACCACAGAAAAAATAAAAATTTATAGAACTTCCTTCAAAAATGAGTTTCAATAGAGTAATATAAACATGTGGAAATTAACTCAGGATCCTTTGCTGTAAAATGCCCAAAATTTATATTAAAATGCCATCTTACACTATCATGGACCAGAAAGTTCTGTGATTCAAATCATTGCCTGTACAGACCATCAGTAAGAATGTTTACTTTTTTTTTCTCTGAAAGATAATAAGCTCCCATAGAAGTTCTAACATATATTATACTTTTTCAAATCCAAGATTACTGTATAAGGCAGAGCAGATAATAATGTCATTTTTTAAGACAAGGAAATTGACAACATAAAAAAATCTGAGACAATACATTCAGAGTCACAAAACTACATGGTAAGGTCAAGAACCATGAATGCAACACTGTTATCAAGTGCTACAATTGGCCAGGACACGAGAATTACTATTCCTATGGGGTTTTTATTTAATACAAAGCACATTTGGATTATATGTAATAGAGTCCATGCTATATGCCAAATGCAATAAGGATATGTTCTTTCCAAATTTTAGTTTTAAGAGGCAAAATAAATGAAAATGTAAGACATTCTGAATACATAGATACTGAATTGTTTACTCCTAAAACATAAAATTTAAATAGATGATATTCCTTATTTAATAATAGTAGACTATATTCCTCATATAAGAGAATTTTTCTCCAAAAAAAATTTTGTATCAATACTTTTTAACTCAGCTATTACTTAATAACAACATAGAAAATAATCTAAGCCCTAATGGTTTTCTGCTAAGCATATCAGCATAGATCAGAGACCAAAAAAGGTAAGGAACCCATTCCAAGATATCAAACAAGAGAAAGAACTGACCTTTGTTTTTATCAGAAGAAAAAAAAATGGGATATCAGTAGTATGGTAAAACAGGTTCATATCATAATGTTCATTATAATCTTAATTGGCTTTATGAAAACAAGGGTACATGAAATCCTGATGACTTGGAAATGCTTTTAGAAGCTCTGTTCTTCTAGGGATTGGGAAGTTGTGTTGGTTACTGATGCTGACACAAGTAGAAGCAGCAGGAATTGAACTCAGTTCCATTCTCAGTTCCAGATTACTTTTCCATTATCAGCAATTTCAAATAATAGGAGTTATCAAACTCCTTCAGAAAGCATTTTCTCCTTTCCTTCAGCTGCAGGTCCTCCATTGAATTACTTTGCTTCATCATTCACATTTCTTGCAGCCTCAGAAGGAGAGGATGCTTTACTAATAATGACCCCCAGTCTCCCTCTTCCACTTCTAGGACACCATCAGATGTACCATAAACAAATCTGAAACACATATGCATCACAACACGGCAGAGATCAAAGAGGAAGCAGTCACATGGGAAGAGGGGCAAATTTGAGAGATATCCTGGCTTAATAACAATGCGTTTTGGGGAACTTATCCATTCCCATGAAAACAAATACAGTCAAGAAAGCAAAAATTCATTCATTACTATGAGAGTAGCACCAAGCCACTCACAAGAGATTTGCCCCCATAACCTAAATACCTTTCACTAGGGCTTAACTTCCAATACCCAACATGAGCTTTGGTTGGAACAGACATACCATATGCAAGACATAACACTGACTAACCTTATGCCACCATTCTCAACTGAGTCTGGTAGTATTTTTTGTCAACATATCTGAAACTTAAGTGTCATAGTCTGAAAGGCTATTCTAAGGGCACAGTCTGAGTTTTAGATTAGAGTGCTAAGAATGCACTAAGGCCATACTTTTGAACTCCTTAAAGGAGATCCTTGTAGTACCAAAATCTCAATTAGTCTTATAAATAAATGTACCCAAGAACAAAAAAGACTAAGCAATAGAGTACAGATATGAAGTATTGTCAACCTTCACTGGAGAAACACTATATGCCAGAAACTGTGATGAGCAATGGTGACAGAATGATGAATAGGACAGAAAATGAGAATGACCCTTTCCTTACATAAAGCTTAGCAATTAGCTGAAAATATAGACTTTTAATAAAATAATTAAAACAATGTGTAATGAGTGCCTTGACAAAGAAAGTAAGGGTGGAACATTTACCAGGATAGTCTATATTGTATGTCATAAAACACACCTTAACAAATTTCAAAGAATACAAATTAGACAAAGCACATTCTTAGACCACAGTGGAATTAAACTAGAAATATAACTAAAAGGTAGCCAGAAAGTTCCTGAATATTTACAAATTAAATGAAACACTTCTAGACAACACATGGGTCAAAGATGAAGTCTTAGAGAAATTTTAAAGTATTTGGAACTAAATGAAAATTAAAATACAGTTTATAAAAATGTGTGGGATGAAGTAAAAGTAGTGCTTATAGGGAAATTTATATTATTGAATGCAACATATATTAGAAAAGAATATCTATAACCAGTAACGTTAAGCCTCCACCTCAAAAAAACTAAAGAAGAGCAATTTAAGTCTGAGGCAAGCAGAAGAAAATACATAATAAAAATTAGAACAGAAATCTATTAAATGAAAAAGAGGAAAACAAGAAAAAAAACTAACAAAAACTAAAGCTGATTTTTGAAAAGATTAATAAGATTGATATAAACCTTTAGCCAGAGTAACTTGGAGGAAAAAAAGCACAAATTACAACTATCAATAAGAAAAGACAGGTCATCGCTACTCATCCCATGGACATTAAAATAAAAGAAATAATACAAACAATGTTATGTCTACAAATTTGCTAATATGGGAAGTTTAAATTTTCCTTCTGAAGTTTTGATAATTGAGTCTGCTAGGATTAGCTGACAAAAGGCAAATTAACAGATGAAATGGCAGATAAATTTACTAATGTACACGGAGTCACACAAAAGTACATGGGAGTCACACAAAATATGAAACTCAAGGAAGAACTAGATAGTTGAAGCTTAAAAATCCTCTTCTTATTGGGGAAGAAAGTGTGGAAGGAAGGCAATTTTAAAGGAAGAGTAAAAGGTTTTTAGGGGAGATGAATGGGCCTGCAACACAGACAACAGCCTGCGACAAGTTTCCTCCAGACTGTGTGGGAGGTGGTGACAGTTATGAGAAGGTGACGGGTAGAACTGCACTACAAACAAAGATTGCCAAATTTTACAGATAAAGTCTCTCAGGTAACAGCCTTCGGAAGAATAGATAAAACATCTGCCTAGGTAGACATGACAATAACCCTTAGTTTCATCTTTTGCGATTCATCTTCCATGGTTAATGAGATTTCACACAAGGGATTGATGGCAGGCTTAACTATATGCTTTTTTCTTCCCACAGCACAGCAAGTACATGACAATATTTGCAAGTCATGATGAATTAAAGAACATGGTCACCTTAACAAACATCTCTATGAACATATTTGGATCCTCTGAAAGTTAACCTTATTTTGACTGGAAAAAGCCAAATCGCACTTAGAAAAGTGCACATATATTCCAAGTGTTACTTTATTTCCATCAGCTACCTCCTGCAATTGACACAGGTTCAATTTTAGAGACTGATGTGAGACCCCACTCCTGGTGGTATTGTTTGAACTTACTTTCTCAGGCAGTAGAGGCTATAAGCTAGGGCTAGTGGATAAGGAGGAGGGGTACCTGATGACCCTTGGGTGGAATCCTTCATTAGAGAACTAGTGGGATTCCCTCTGCCCAGAATTAAGGAAGATCCAGGGAGGGCCTCGGCCTTCTAGGAAGAGAATCTAGGAGGATATCCCTTAGGGATAGCTTAGGGGTAGCTTCCTAAGTGCATGGAAGTAACAATCCAGTAAAGGGCCATAAGAGCCTGTACATAAATACCTCTTCCCATTGTCCTTATTTACAGAATGAATCTAATGGTAAAATAACATTATAACATAAAGAACCATGACTAGGCCAGATGTGTTAGTTTTCTACTGTGTAATGGAGCCAAAAAGTGTTGCAATAGAAAATGAGTTTCTTTTTCTTTAAGCCAAATTTGAATTTGCTCTAACAGCCTAAAAGACACCCTAGTGGAGAGTCCTCTGGGATGCTCATAATCGTCACCATGTCTAACAAGGATTTCTACAGGACACAGAAGACTTTCTAAACTAGTAAGAGAGAAAGCAATTAGGCCCTTGCTATTTTTCCCTTTTAGTTTCTTACTTCTTGCAAAGAAGGTATAAGTATAGTTAACAAGATATGAGAGTGGATTATAAGTGTTTGCCAGTGAACAAAATATGACAAAAGAATTATTTTTTTAAAACTAAGTGTAGAAGGAATAGTATAAATAAAGTGACAAAAAGTGCTGTTGCAAAAACTAATAACTTTAGAGCCGAAAACAAGAGGAGGCAAGATCAAGATTCCGCCAGGGTGGGTCTCCAACCCACCATCCTAGAAGAAGTGTCAATGCCAAAAACCCTGGAGAATCCAGGGGGCAACCCAAATACCAAATGCCTAAATCCTGCAGAACCTGAATATCAGCCAGTAGGGGTCTCTTCAACTAATGCCAGAAAACCCAAAGTACCTTGGGACCAACCAATGCTGACAACCCCAGAGCATCCAGAGGGCAGCCAAGAGGACAGCCAAAGGCCTGACTAGGGCCACAGAATGATGTGACTCTGGCATTTCAGAGTCCTGAACACAAAACATTCATGTTAGGACTGAAAATAAAATGACCGGTGGGGCAATTAAATGGAGTCAGAAGAAGGGGTAACAAGCGTGTGTTTCAGGGCATTCAAAGGACAGGGTACTTTAAACTGACCATGCAGCCAGAGGTCTTTATTTCCTAGCTCACCCAATATTATGGGAACTAGGGAAGAGGGGACAGTCATCAATCCACAGGAGCCAAAATGGTGCTGACAAATCTTCCACATGGGACCCAGGTGAGTTTTCTTCAGGTTCCCCAGGTTGGGTGGGCTCAGCTGTTGCAGAGGGAGTGGCCAGCACAGGGACCAGTAACCCACTAGCCTGCTGGTCAGAGTGGCAGGTATTGCACAAGGCAGCAGTACTACAATCACTTGCCTGTCCACTCAGTTCCACTGCCTGCCTGAAAAAATGACGGCTCTGAAAAGAGCCTTTGCTTAGTGTTATAGCTTTTGCAGTGTGAATAGCTCTTCAGTGTTACAGCCTCAGCGTTACAACTCTTGCAGCCTTAGTCACTGCTCACTTTACCATCTCTCTCCTTCTCTTTGCTCATCATCTCACTGGTCACTGTCTCTTGCCATCACCTTGCCAACTGCTAATTACTCCTTCTCTCACTGCCGTCTTCTCTCTTCAGCCCCACATTGGGCACTACTTGATGTAGGGTGAGCAAACCCCAAAACTGAGGCTTAGCCTTGGAAGTTTCTTGGCTTTTCTCAGGGAAGCATTCAAGAGCAAGCCAGTAGTAGAAGAAAACAGATATATTGAAGCAACAGATTTACAACTCTCTGACTTCTCCTGCAAAGCAGCACTACCCCATAGGCAGTGTGTTAGAGTAGCAGCTCATGGGCAGTTCTACAGTCATATTTATACCCCCTTTTAATTACATGCAAATTAAGGATGGAGGTATTCAGAAATTTCTAGAAAAGGGGTGGTAACTTTCTTGTGTTCCCATGAAAAGGGGCAGTAAGTTTCCAATACTGCCATAGCAATGGTGAACTGTCATGGTGCTGGTGGGTGTGTCTTATGGAAAAATGCTTTCAGTCTCTCTTCCTGTTTCAGCCAGTCTTCAGTCTGGTCCAGAGTTGAGTTCCACCTCCTACCTCAGTTTGGCAGTTTCTTACAAAGCTAAACATTACATAACATTACTACATAATCCAGCAATTGCATTCCTGGGATATTTACCAAACTAATTTGAAAACATGTCCCATGAAAATATGCACATAAATGTTTATGACAGTTTAAATCATAGTTGTGAAAAACTAGAAACAACAAGGATGGTTTTCTATATCTTAATTCATAAATACACTCTAGTATATATTAATACATACAGTGCAATATTATTGAGTGATAAAAAGAAATGAGCTAGTAAGCCACAAAATGGCATTAATGAATCTTAAGTGTATATTACTATCTGAAAGAAGCTAATTTGAAAACACCATGTAATATTGGCTCCATTTATATGGCATCCTGAAAAAAGACAAAATGATAGGGATGATAAACATATCAGTGGTTGCTAGCAGTTCAGGTGGGTGAGGAGAGTCGAATAAGTGAAATTATGCTATATGACATTATGACATTGTAATGTTGAATACAAGACATTAAGCAGTTGTGAAAATTTATATCATTATTCAGCACAAAGAATGAGCCTTTAATGTACACGATATTTGAAAAATCATTTAGGAAGTCATGTGATATCAGAATATAATGCAGTTTGTAAAAAAAAAGACAACTGTATTATAAATGTAGGAAATAAATTGATGGAAAGGGGTGGGGAAAAGTGTACTGTCCTAAGTAATTTGAAAATGAGTACAGTATGTAAAATTAAAGGCAAAAATAATTCCATATAAGCACTGTAACTGATAAAGTAGTATCCCTAAGGGGTATGGGTTAACAACTGTAACACTGATATGCATGCACACTAAAATGAAACAATTAAGAAAGTGGATTGGAGCCAAGTTTCTCACTATTGCAGTGTTAGATTACAGACAAACAAGGGGAGGATTCTAGAATACCTATGTGGTAATGGATTAGAGTCAGAGACATAGGTATGAACTGGTGTTCAGTTTTATAAGAGAAAGACAGTTACACCAAATAATATTTATAGATATATAAATATTCATGGGTTAGTATGCACATGCACACATATATTTAATTGCCCTGTCTGCTGATAGGACTTAGAAGCAATGATACCCTAGTAGCAACAAGTATACTCAACTGTAGATCTTAGTTTCTAATACCATTCTGCAGTAAAAGAAACTAGGACTCCTGGAAGCAATGGCTTATTCTAGGACTGGGGCAGAAATGTACAAGATGAGACTGGAGCATCTTGTGCCAGAAAATAAGAAAGTGCAAAGAAAAAAAAAGAAAGAAAAGAAAAAAGAAGGGAGGGAGGGGAAGGGGAAGGGTAAAGGCGAAGGAAAATAAAAAAAAAAGAAAGAAAAACCACATATGATGTAGCTATGTCAAAGGAACACAGGAGCCAACCTGCAGAGCTCCCAGTGGCCAAAGCTGGAACAATCTGAGCAACAAACAAAATAAGTTAATATTGGATTATAACCCAAAGCATAAATGTCCATGATTCCATACTAATATAAATAAATTATTGAATTAAAAGTGGTGAAAAATGGACAAATTGCCCATGCAGAAGAATTCCAAATAATTTATGTGGATATTCTCTCCCCAAGGAGGTAACGTATAACTCACTACTCTCTCAAGTGAGGTCTGTACATAGCGACCTTCCAAAGAGTATAGTATGGAAGAGAAGCATGGAAGGATTAACTATACAGTGGAGAAAGTTGACAAGCAATACCTCAGCCAGCTGATGAAAGTCAACATCAACTGTGATAAGTCACATTGAAAGCATGTACCCTGAATACGATAGGATGAAAATGGAACATTGCCTCTATGGTTCTCCTCCCAAAAACATTTAACCCAATTCTAATCATAAGAAAAACATCCTACAAGTTCTGATTTAGGGACATTCCAGAAAATGCAGTGAATAATGCTTTTCAAAACTGCCAAGGTCATCAAAAACAAGGAAAGTGTTAGAAACTGTCACAGTCAAGAGCAACCTAAACAGATACGACACTAAACGTAGTGTGGCATCCACTAAATGTAATGATGCCATGAATAGGAAAAAAGGACATAAGAAAATATGAATGAAGTATGAATTTAATTTCCTAGTAATGGTATCAATATTGATTAATTAATTATAACAATGGTACCATATTAATGTAAAATAATGATAATGAGGGAAAGGGTGTGGGGTATATGGGAAATCTATGTAATAGCTTCCAAATTTTTTGCCAACTTCAGGGGATTGTAAAGAAGCAATTCATCTTCTTGAAAACTAGTAAATTAAGGAAAATAATCATGCATTTATCCTCTCATTCTTAAATAAACTGTACCCTGAGTAATTTTGGTAGCTTTGTAATATGGCAATTCAGTTGGGCTGAATTATGTACTTGGGAACTCCTTTTCATGTGTGTTTTTGGTTAGGTTGGGTAAGAAAGATCATCCAAGGCTCATGTAGAATGAAGCCTATAGTGGCTGTTAGCACAGTGGACAGGCAAGACCAGTCTTCCTAGAGTCAAGCTGTTTGAGAATGCAGCCCAAAGCAAGTGGTAAACTTCATCTCTGGCTAAATATCAGCAAGATACTGATATTTAATAAACCAGTACAATAAGGGAAAGTTGAAAATAATTTTGAAAGAAGAGAGTGAGCAAGACAGAAAACAGTCTTTTATAACCTAATTTAGAAAGTGACATCCCATCACTTTTGCCATATTCTATTCCTTATAAGAGAGTCACTGGTCCTAGCTTACACTCAACAGGAAGGGATTACACTGAGCATGAATACCAGGAGGCAGGGATCATTGAGAGCCATTTAGAATCTGCCTACCACAGTTTGCCTTGTTAGTCCCCACTGACTCACAGCCTTTCACATACAAAACACACTCATCCCCTCCCAAAGACCCCCAGATTCTCATCCCATCACACCATCAGCTCAAAGGCTAGAATATGGCATCCTCCAAATCAGATATGTATATGGATGGGGCTCCTCTGGTGTAGTAACTATTTATTTTCCTTCTCAAAACTTAAAGATGCTTAATTTCCAAACCTAACACTTAAAAATATTATTAGCTTCAAGGTTAATGCATACTTCTTGTCACTAGCAAGTTGTACACGATCCATCATATATATTCCAAAGCAAATATTTAAGTGCTAAAGAGGAGATATTTTAGGAGAGCTTAATTAACAATTGCCAGGTCCACTGATTAATCTTGATAAATGTCTTTATTAAATGTCAACAAGAATATAGAAGACTGACAACAATTCCTGGAGTTAGCTGGCAGGTCAAGGCTCAGATACTTGATTAATCCTAATTCTTCCCTGTCCTATTTTTGTGTGTAAAAATGACATTTGTGACATTTTTCAACTAATATCAAAGGAGTAAAAAAAGTAAAATGTATTATGTTCCTTAAAGTAGTTGAAACTTTTTCATTCACAAATGACAGAAGCACACTTTAAACTAGCATAAGCAAAAATGGAATAAGGAATTTACTTGTCATGTAACTGAGAAATGTAAGGCAGAGCTGGATTCAGGTGCAACTGAGACCTCAAATAATACAGTCAGATCTTTCTGCTTCCTTTTTTCTCCAGCTCTCAGAACCACTTTTTCAAGAGTGTTAGAAAATTCTCCTCTTTAGGCACATATCAACCCATTAAATGTACCACAGAACAGATAGAAAGATCTCCTTTTTTGAGTCAAAATATAAAATTTCAGAGAAGGCCTCTGATTGGTCCAGCCTGGATCACATGTTCATTGGGCTGATTTTTTTAATCAAGAACCAGGGTACTGTCATCACAAACATTCAAGAACTGGAGTAGAAGAGGGCCTAAGGAAAGGCAAGGAATAGGGAAGAGCAGGTGGAAAGCAGATCTTACCAGTGGAGGAAAGAAAAAGATTGCTGGACAAGCTAAAACAGTTTCATTATGCTGTCTTAATAGTAAATCTAAATCAATTATTATGTGAGTTATCTAGCTACATCTAAAATGTACAAAGATACCAACATTTCAATTCAAGCAAGTTTACCTCAGCCAAGATTTCTCTGTTTTCAAAAACTAATAATCTTCACAGTTATTCATATCCATTACATATTTAGACTTTCGATTTGTTGGTATTTGATACTACACACCATTGCTAGAAGAAGAATTATATGATTTTTTTTATTTGAGTAAAGACTTACCTTATCTTAATCTAAGAGCATTGCCTTTGTAGATAAATGTTAAAATTGTTTTTAGATATGACTCAACTTTAAAAGTTCTCTAATATAACTCTTCCAATAAAAAAGATGGCATATGCAAACACAACACATTTATAAAGGTAATCTAGCTCCAGTAAGAAGGTGATACTACTGACATATTATGTTGTTTTGAATTGTTTTTAACGATTTTCTTTGAAAATAAAACTATATAAAAAACTGGAAAAAAATGATTAACTCAATGAGTTATTTTAAGATGAACTCACTTCTAACTACCACCCAGATCATAAAGTAGAATTTTGCAAGCCACCCAGAAACTCCTCCACGTAACCCATCACAGTAATAAGTCCCCCATTCTCCTAAATTTAATCACTGTTCTGACATTTGTAACATCCACTTCCTTCTGTTTCATTATCATGTTATCACCTGAGTATGCATCCTTAGACACTATAATTTAATCTTGTACCCTCTTTAAAAATCTTATGTGTCTTTTAAGTCTCTTTTAATTTATAAGTTCCTCCTCCATCCCTTTCTTCTTATGTCTGTTAAATAACTCAGTGCATTTGAACTATAGAATATTCTGGCAGGTTCCTGTAGCAGTTTAGTTCCTTCAAGTCTATTCCTTCAGCTCTCTCAATAATTGTGTAAATTGCTAAGAATCTTGGATAAATCCTTTTCTGTTTAAACATCAGAGTGGGTACAAATGCCTATAGTTAAAAAAATACTTGTATAAAGGAATAAAAGATGAGGATAAAAGTTATCTGTAAAAAATTTAAACCACATTGCCATGTATGCAACAGTCCTGCATGATCTGCACATGTACCCTAGAACCTAAAGTACAATAAAAAATTTTTTTATTGAAATTTTATTTTAAAATAAATATATATTATGAGAAATAATATTGCAGCTTAGTTTCTTCATGTCATGTAGACACTAAGAAAACTCTTTCTAAAAGTGTTTATCATTTATTATAGATCCATATACAGACTTCTATCAGTGGGATTATAGCAGGTAGGAATATATATTGATATAGATGAAAATCTCCATGCAGAAATGAAAAAAATATGGAAAAACTTAGATTTGTAATATGTCCAGCAAAACCCAACTTAGCTTTAGAATTTGAAAAGCAAATATGATTTAGCCTTTAATGAGCATAAAAATGTACATGATACCACCAAAAAATAATGGTAATCACCTATCTTTTTACTCAGTTTGAAATGGTCATATAACCTAAGAAAAAAGACAAAAGACTCAAAATATAGACAATACCCTTAGCAAAAGGCAAAGTCTCTACAAATGTGAAGTGACTTTAAGGGTAATTACTACTAGATTTAATGTAGTAAAGATTAATGAAGATGTATAAGTATTACTTGAAGCTAGCTAGAAAACAGCAAGTAAGGCATTGACAAACAGAATGTCATCATTCTAATGCAATACTTTTATTGACTATCCTTATTCAGTAGGTACAAAAGGAAATACAGAGGAAAAGTCTGGATAATAATCTAATAAACTTATCACATATTTTATATGTTTTCCATCTAACCAGGCAATAGTCCAGAAGTATAATTAATGTTTCAGCCAATGTATTCTTGGCATTACCCAGAGTTGTTAAAAGCTCTTCAATAAGAAAAATCATAAGAAAATAGTGTTGAGATACATAAGACAGGGATATGTAAATAATAATATCATAACAGGAATACTAATAGATAATGCTAAAATATCAGCACATTCACACATTATAAAGTAAAATAAAGAGGGACATATTCCAAAATCCCCAGGTTGGAATGACTCACTCTTTGTAGTCTAGGCATCTGGTCAGTCAGCTATGTCTTAATATTGAACTTCAGTTACACTTTAACATATGTCTATGGAACACTAGAAGACAACAGCATATAGCAGAAATGACAGATACATGGCAAACACTGTGTTATTTGCACCAACTCCATAGTTACGTCAGATACTCCTTACCAATGATAGAACTCTTTCCTGAGAACATGGGCAAAAATTCAGAATTTCAACTCAGGGATCCAGGCAGCTACTATTAATGGAACAAACATGGACAATCCTTGAGACTATGTCTATTTGCTCTCCCTAGCCTGGAGTAAATAGGCAGAAGGATAACCTTGAATTATTTGACAAGAGATAAGCTAAAAATAGCTGGTAATAAGCAACAGAAATATGTATATCATTAAAATTTCCACAGAATGATGCTTCATAATGGAAAAGTTATTAACTTGAGTTTGAAAAATCATGTTTCCTCAGCTGGTATGATAGGTAGTCGATGATTTAAATCCCTTGTTTTTCAAATCATAGTCAATCTAATCTTTTATACCTCATAAAATGCTTAGGTTCTCATAAAAATAATATTTTATAAAAAGTAAGGTACTGCTATGAGCATGTTTTTGAAGGAAGCACAAATGTAACATGGACTAACTATAATGTGCCAAAATAATATATAAAGGTATGTTTCTTTGAAAGTGCAAATTCAATTTTTATCTATTATTGAACTTCTACTATAAATGATGCACCTTTGGAGATTACAATCCTATGTAGTGGTTCAAAATATGAGCTCTGGAATCATAGTGCCAGGGGTCAAATCACAGCCCTACACTCCCTAACTGATCTTGGTGACTTCTCTAAGCCTGAGTTTTCTCATCTATAAAATGAAGTAAAAATATTAGCTATGTCATTGTGAAGTTGTATAAACTAATGATATATTATAATGCAACAGTACTACACTATCTTCAACTAGTGAACACTCACCAAGATTTAGGAGTTATTGTTTATTGTTGTTATTGTTGTCATTGTAATACATAGATGAATATGATTCATTTAATATTCTCAAATCCCACTTCAAGAGTCTAGGAGCATAGGGTGGGAGGGGAGGTGAATGGGGAAGTAGGAGGATAAAACAGAATATATCTAACAGAATACTATAAGAGAATAATATTAGTATATTGATACAAAACCTGTTATGTCAATTCAACTGTTATCAGAATTCAAGTTCAGGTGAAAAGATTAAGAAGGTCTTCATGGAGAAGATGAAATTTTGAGAAAGGCAGGAAATGGTGCCTATGATTTCAACAGACAGAAGGGTCAACGTGAACAAGATGGAAAGAAAGCAGAGGACATGTTTGGAGACTAATGAGTCAGAAATTATAGGAGTGAGTGAGGAAAAATGTGAAATATAATTTAAAAGTTAGGCCGGGCCGGGCCTGGTGACTCAAGCCTGTAATCCCAGCACTTTAGGAGGCCAAGGTGGGCAGATCATGAGGTCAGGAGTTCAAGACCAGCCTGGCAAACATGGTGAAACCCTGTCTCCACTAAAAATACAAAAAAAGTTAGCCAGGCGTAGTGGCGTGCACCTGTAATCCAGGGAGGATTACAGGAGAATCCAGCTACTTGGAGGCTAAGGCAGGAGAATCACTCGAACCCAGAAGGCAGAAGTTGCGGTGAGCAGACATTGCGTCATTGCACTCCAGCCTGGGCGACAGAGCAAGACTTTGTCTAAAAAAAAAAAAGAAAAAGAAAAAGTTAGGCTGAACCATATGCTAACAGGCCAAGAAGCTGTGCTGAAAGTTTGAAACGGAATAAAATGAACTTAGAAACTCAGCATGTAATATAGAGCTGGAAGCCTGTTTATAGGAATAACTCATAACAGGGTATTTTTATGGGACAATGATGACTCCCCTCCCAAAGTCAAAGGCCAACTGTGCTTTTTTTATTCTTTTACTTTGAATTACAGTACATATTTTTGTTAATATTTTTAAATTATAGAGAAAGTTTTGCAAAATCTAGTGTATCTCAGAATTTGCAGTTACTCTAAACTGTCCATTACCCTCTCAAATGATAATCGATGAAAATATACCATATTAAAGAAGTACACATAACTGCTGTTTTAAAACATATTTATAATACCCAGATAATAATCCACATTAAAAGCAACATCTTCAAAATCAAAAGATAATCTTCAGATATTCTTTTCTTATTACAAGGAATTACAAACCTTTAAATTTTGTATTCAACTCAGTAGCACTAGATTTGGCTTTGTAATGACTTGAAAAGAGGCATATAAGCTTCTCTTCAGGGAAGGATATCTACATAAAGAGACAAGATACATGTTTTTAAAAAAATAATAAAATAAAATACCATGTTAAGTGGCAAGAATAAAGTCAAATATAAAGGGAGCTAACCTTTTTTGAAAGCCACGTAGTTTACATTCCATATCTCATTGAATCTGCCCACCAGCCCCATTTTTACAGATCAGAGAGATTATCAAGAGGTCATCTTCCTAACAGGTGAGGCTAAGCCTGGACTCAGGAGTTAGAAGTTCAAATACTAGTGCTGCCTCTAAAGACTGTGATTTTAGGCAAATGGTTAAGTCTTTTTAAGTCTCAGTTGCTTAATCTGTTAAACTGGAAATATAACAGTATTTGATAAACACAGATGTTGTGAAGGAAAACTACACAGTATGTGTGAAATAATTACACCCTATGCTAGCATTTACTCAAAGTGCATTCTGAGGAATTCTAGTCCTGGAAGACGGTTGTGACCACAAATGGATCTATAGTCTTATAGATTGACTCTTGGGAATGACTATGTATAATTTTACCCTTTGGAGATTTATAGTGTTCATTAAGACCCTTAAAATCCTGCAGTCAAATATTTTAAAATGTAGCTTTAACTTCACTTAACCATAATTTTTCAAATTAATTTTACATAGAATATTATTTTACTCTTTTCCCTTTCTTTACTTTTATTACCTTTTATTCTTTTTTCTTCCTTTCTTTCTTTGTTCAGTTTTATGCAGCATTTAAGCCCCTATAGCCAAAGAAAATTATTCTACAGAATATTCTCTAGGAAGCACTTTATAATACAGTTAGCTGGCATTCCTAGCAGGCATGAGAGATTCAAACAATCAGCAATATAAAAGTTCAAATGTGGAAGAGGTGAATGAGAAATGGCATCACCTAAGAGGGCTTACAAAAGACAGAAACTTGATGCAGAGATATAAACTTAAACAGAAAGAAAAGCAGACTTACATGAGCAGAGCAAACAGTTCAAATGGAGAGTCTATAAAGATAATATCGATGGTGATGCCAGATATGATGGCTATTGCATACGAAATACATAAAATTCATCAGGCATTATCTAATTCGGCAGGTGAGAAGCCTGGTGAAGTAGACTACAACCAAATTTGGGAAACTCTGAGTACCATCTTATATAGCAATATTATTGATAAAATTCCTGGGAAATTTAAGTGTTCAGTCATTCAAAAAGCATTCACTGAAAACTGATCTTCAAAGCAATATGCTATATAATCTGTATAAGAGGAGTAAAGAATTGATAAGCTGAAAGCAAATTAGAAGGCAGTAAGTTGGAGGGAGAAGAATATAGGCAGGGAGGCCAGCTAGCAAGCTACCATGTGAATCAAGGTATACAATGATGAGGGCCTGGAGACAGGATTAAGGTAGAAAACAATGAAAAACATTAGATGAGAAATCAGTTCTGGGTGTCTCATGACTAAGGGAGTGATAATTGACACTAAGAACGGATTAGCCCTCCAAAGCAGAATCTTTAAACTGCAGATTTTAGTACACTAGGGTTTGTGAAATGAGTTTAATGGATCACAAGCAATATCTTACTGCATTTGAATAAAAAGCAAAGAAAACATCACAGTGTACCTACACAGTAAGTATTGTTTCATGAAACTTTTATTTCAGAAATACATACTATAGATGTGTGCACTGGGTTATATGTGCACACATCTATAGTACATATTTAAGATTCTATGCAAATAAAAAACTAAGATTCTATGCAAATAATGAAATAAAGCAGTGAAATAAAAAAAATTTTAAGGAGGAGATATCACATATCAATTACAAAAGAACTAAACACTATGATTTCTTAGAGAAAATTCTTAGACTTAAATGAAATAGGGTCAATCAGAAAAGAGCAGACACTAGACTACTAAGAAATATCATATATTTATTATTTTTTATTCATAGACTATTAACTTAGTAAACTAATACAGCTCAATCATGTGTAAAGATGACCAAATATTTTTAATTACTCTGATGTCTCTGAGAGACATTTTCCTTAGTTTCAGTTAATAATTCAAATGTTTAAGACCTGTAGTGTACACTATTGAGAAAATCTATAATTTATGAAAATAAAACCCTTAAAAAACAAAAAATAAATCACTAGCTGTATAGACACGCAGAAACTGTCCTTAAAAGGATTAAGATCCAGTTCCATTCATAGCAAAAGCCTTTGACAAGGCAAAAGTTATGCTATTCTTCTGAAAACTGTACCTTGATTTACTCATGTTTATTATCCTTTCCGTTCAAATACTGCATCAAGCAGAAGCTATTTTAAAACACTGAAAATATTGCTTTAGGTTAAGAAGAGATAAGGGACTTAGCTGTTACTGTCAGTTGTTTGTGTATTACTTTGATATTTTACAAGACAAGGCATTTGACCATCTCTTGTTGTCTAGATCTGCAGTGAATGTATTTCAATGAATACTAAATTCAAAGAAAATTTATTGAGTTTCTAGTATGTAGACATTTCAACAATATTATCGTTTCTTGCACATAAGAAATTAACAATCCCGTAGGAGTTCTATTTATATAATGAACCACAATGCAGATGGAATATGCTGTATGCCATGATAAGAGATAAAATCCAGGGTCTAAAGTGTTTCAAAGAATAAAGATACCTTTTATTTTTCACTAAGATGATTGATGAAGACTTTATAAGAGATGTGACACTTTAATTGATTCTTGAAAAACAATAGAATTCTAACAAGTCAAAATTATAAGTAGAGATCCATGATCTAAGAAAAAAAAAAAACAAGATGAGGAAAGGGGAGATGAAGATTCACATTCAACCAGTTTGAATATATAATAAGGTATATGTGCAGAAGGGTGGATGATGCTGTAATGAGCTACCCGGATTGCCCTCAGGAATGAAGGATCTATATTCTAGCTTCTGGAAATTCTGCCAACTTAGATGTCACCCTTCTCCAGAAATATCCTATGCCTAAAAAGAGCCACCTGAATCAAGGTCACTGACCCATCATGGGTCAGCCCACAGTTAATGACTGACTAATGCATAAGTACAAAGGCACTCACTGCAATATAGGACAACTCTGAAGGCCATCCCAGCTTCAAAACTCCCAGATCAGCTGAATCCTTCATTGAGACTACATCACATCCCAACTTCTACTTCTGCCAAACTCTGTTTCATTTACTTCACTTCCCTTTATAGAAGTTGATCCCAACAGTGCTTCCTAGTAAACTCACTGCACACTAATATCCATCACAGAGTCCTTATTTGGGAAGTCAACCTATGACAAGAAGCATTGGTAGAGATTTCTGATTTTTAAGATGAAGAACAGAAAGCATTCTACTCTATTTATTTTGTCCTCCAAGATAGTTCCCAGAACTCACAAGTAGACAAAGAAATAGAAATTCCATGTTCAATAAAACCAGGAGATGTATTCAAACCCAAAATATAACACGGAAAGAAGGAAAATAGAAACCCATGTATTTAGCAAAATATTGGCTGATTAGACTTCTAAGCACTCAGACAAGAATAACTAGAAGACAGTTTGCCCCACATATCCATGAAGATTGTTTAGCGACTGAACTTTGTCCCCCAAATCCACATGTTAAAGTCTTAAATGTCCATCCTCCAACCCAGTACTACAGAATGTAACTGTTTTTGGAGATGGAATCTTTATTGTAGAGGTAATTAAGTTAAAATGAAGTCCTAGGTGGACCTTAATACAATATGGCTGGTGTGCTTAGAAGAGGAAATTAGGATACAGAAACATACAGAGGGAAGATTATGTAAAAACACAGAAAGAAGATAGTGATTTACAAGCCAAGAGGTGAGGCCTTCAGAAGAAACCAACCCTGCCAACACCTTGATCTTGAACTTGACTCAAGAACTATGAAAAAAATAAATTCTGTTGTTCATGTCACCCTGTCTATTGTGTTTTGTTTTGGAGGCCTAGGAAGACTGTGGGTCGTATCTAATACCTTATGCCTAAAGATCTTAAGCTATTTGAGAAAACTCAAAGGAACAATTAAAGCAACAAAATACAAAGGAAACACAACCAGCATATAATATAACAGCAATCTTCAAAGTAATCATCTTCAATATCCTAAGAAAGATAATAAATTATATCATGAAACAAGATATAGATTGCTTAAAAATAACAAAAAAGAAAAATCCAAACAAGTTCTTTTAAATTAAAAATGTAACAGATAGAAATAGAAAAAATTAATGGCATATTCAAAAAATAAATTTAGAAATTAGAAAATTTCCCAAAAAATTGAATGAAAAGAGTTCGAGAATAGGAAAGAAAAGAAAATTTAAAAAACAGTTGAGGAAGGCCAATATTCAGCTAAAAGGGAGACCATGTGACATTAATGTAGCTAATAAGATGTAAATTAAAGTCATTATTAGGTAGAGCTTCTAGGAAAATATTTTAAAAGAGAAAAGACTCAGAGGGCACACGCTTTCTGCCTGTTTTTATTCTTTCTTCCTGTCTAAAATATAGATGAATGCTGAAAATAAAGAATTAATCTTGCAACCTAGAAGTGACCTGCATGACATAAATACCCAGATGAGAAGAACTGGAAAGTCAGAATGGAACTTGTGTCCCACATGGCATTGTGAAGCCTATTCATCAGCACCAAGCTGCCTCTCTAGGCTTCTTACTATGTGTGTAACATTGAATTCCTTTATTTATAAGGCACAGTGTAGCTGGGTCTTCTATAATTAGCCAATGCAGTACTATATCATTATTATAGTATATTATTTGACTTAGCAGATATTTAAAACAACATAAAAACTCTAATATTAACTTAACAAAAAAACTACAATATAACCAAAAATAGTGTATATTGGAAATAGGGGGGTGTATTAGAGTTCTCCAGAGAAACAAAACCAATAGGAAATCAGTATAGTAGACAGATGATAGGTAGGTAGGTAGATAGATGACTGATAGATTGATTGACTGATGTAGAAAGAGAGATTGTGAGAAATTGGCTCACATAATTTTGGAGGATAAGAAGTTCCATGATCTACCATCTGCATGTAAGTAAGTAAATTCCATGCTAAGGGCAGGAGAAGATGCAATGAGAAATTCCAGCTCATACAGTGAGGCAGGAAAAAAAAGAGGGCAAATTCCTTCTTCCCCTACCTTTTGTTCTGTTCAGGCCCTCAACCCTGAAGAGATTAAATCATGCTCACTCACATTGTGGAAGAGTATCTGCTTTACTCAGGCCACTGGTTCAGATACAAACCTCATCCAGAAACCCCCAGAGATACACTCAAAATGCTTAACCTGGATACCCCTTGGTCCAGTCAATTTGACACATAACATTAATCATCACAAGGGAGTTGCAAGGTAGCATAAATTCCGATTTGTGACACTCAAGCTTAAATAAATGCCTTAAACTAATGAATTGAGAGAGAGAGAGCAGTGTAACTTAAAAATATGAACTATTATAAAATACCTAAAAGACTGAAAGTGGCTGCCAAAGGAAGCTGTGGTTTGAAGATAAAAAGACATGAAGCAGGAGAATGAATTTTTAATTGTAATCCTTTTAACACTATTAGACTTTATTAAATGTTCTGCATGTATATATTTAATTTAGGAAGTATTTGAAGATGAGAAGTGGATTCCAGTAGTCCTTGACTATGCCCTTATCTATCCTTCATACTTAAAAAATTTAATAAAGGGCATTCTCATTTTGTTAAGTGGCCTATGAGCATTTTAAGTCAGCACTTCAAGCGACTTCACATATAAAATCAGAAAAGTACAAACTATTTTAAATTTCACAGTACTCTTTTAGGATGGTTGGTATTCAAACATCTACATGTTCCACATTTTAACTACCCAGTGCCCTGGTGATGGATTTCCAGTTTGATGGATTTTCAGGCTTACTTTCCCACTGTCCCAGTGATGGGAATCTATGATTATCTACCTATTGGCCCAGCTCATCTACTCCTGTCCAGGTGGCAGACATCCCAGCTGTCTTCAACTCTTGCCTTGACAAACATTTCTGCATAGAAAACCCTAAATCCTCACATGTATGTCCTCAAGTTCCCTGAAATACATACTCAGAAGTAGAAAGGTAGGGTTGTAGGATACACTTATACTTAATCTGAGTAAGTCATGTCAGATCCACTACAGTGCAGCAGAGTTGCCACTACCGCTAGAGTGCAATAGAGTTCTTAAGCCTTCATATCTCAGTTGCTATTACCTAAATTTCAAATGTCTGCCAGTCTAATCATTTACAATTATAGCTCAATGATGCTTGAATTTGAATTTCTTAAATTACTCACCATTCTGACCATCTTATCACATGTCTCTTAGTTTTCTAAGTTTGCTCTTCTGTAATTTCATGTTCATCTATTTTGGTCTGTTCCCTGGCGTACCTTTTTTCTAACTGATTTTTAGGAGTTACTTGTGTAGTTTATATATTAAGCACTAATTGCTGTTAGATTTTGAAACTGTATTTCTGCTTATTATCAGTTAATTTTATTCAATGAGTTCTATATTGAACAGAATGTTTAATTTTGATATAATGTTATCAATTTGCAGTTTAATTTTTTTTTAATTTTTCAACTTTTAAATTCAAGGCATATATGTGCAGGCTTGTTACCTGGGTATATTGCGTGATGCTAAAGTTTGGGGTATAAATGATCCCATCACCCAGGTACTGCGCATAGTACCAACAGTTATTCCAAACCTGCTCCCTCCCTCCCTCCCTCTCCACTCTAGTAGTCCCTAGGGTCTATTGTTGTTATCTTTATGTCTGTAAGTACCCAATGGTTAGCTTTCACTTATAAGTGAGAACATGCAATATTTGGTTTTCTGTTCCTGCATTAATTTGCTTAGGATAATGGCCTCCAGCTGCATCTATATTGCTGCAAAGACATTTCATTCTTTTGTATGGCTTTGTCATATTCCATGGTGTATATGCACTACATTTTCTTTATTCAGTCCACTGTTGATAGGCATCTAGGTTGATTCCACATCTTTGTTATTGTGAATAGTGTTGCAATAAACATGTGAGTGCATGTATCTTTCTAGCAGAAGGATTTGTTTTCTTTTGGGTATATATCCAGTAATGGTTTGCTGGGCCAAATGGTAGTCTGTTTTTTAAGTTCACTGAGAAACCTCCCATCTGCTTTCTACAGTGGCTGAAATAATTTATATTTCTACCAACACTGTAGAAGTGTTCCCTTTTCTCTGCAGCCCAACCAGTATCTGCTGTTTTTCAACTTTTTAGTAATAGCTATTCTGGCTGGTGTGAGATGCTATCTTATTATGGTGTTTTGTTGTTATCTTATTATGCTATCTTATTATGGTGTTGTTGTTGTTGTTGTTGAGACAGAGTCTTGCTCTATGGCCCTACTAATTTTTGTATTTTTAGTAGAGATGGGGTTTCACTATGTTGTCCAGGCTGGTCTTGAAGTCCTGACCTCTAGTGTTCTGCCTGCATAGGCCTCCCAAAGTGCTGGAATTACATCATTGTGTTTTGATTTCCATTTCTCTAATTAGTGATATGGAGCAATTTTTCGAAGTTTTAAGTTCTGGGGTACATGTGCAGGATGTACAGGTTTGTTACAAGTGCCATGGTGGTTTGTTGCACTTATCAACCCACCACCTAGGTATTAAGCCCAGCATGCATTAGCTATTTTTCCTAATGCTCTCCCTCCCTCCACCCCACACGAGAGGCCCCACTGTGTGTTGTTCCCCTCTCTATGTCCATGTGTTCTTTGTTCAGCTCCCACTTGCAAAAACATGCTGTATTTGGTTTTTCTGTTCCTGCATTAGTTTGCTGAGGATAATGGCTTCGAGCTCATCCATGTCTGTTGGTGGCTTGTATGTCTTCTTTTGAGAAATGTCTGTTCATGTTTCTTTTGCCTATTTTTAATGTTTTTTCTTTTTCCATTGTTTAAGCTCCTTATCAACTCTAGATATTAGGTCTTTGTCAGATGCATAGTTTGCAAACATTCTCTCCATTCCATAGGTTGTCTGTTTATTCTGTTGTTTCCTTGGCTCTACACAAGCTATTTTGTTTAATTAGTTCCCACTTGTCAATTTATATATTTGTTGCAATGGCTTTTGAGAACTTAGTCACAAATTATTTCCCAAGCCCCATGTCCAGAATGGAGTTTCCTGGGTTTTCTTATAATTAGAAGTCTTACACTTAAATCTTTAATCCATCTTGATTTAGTTTTTATATACAGTGAAAGGTAGAGGTTCAGATTTATTCTTTTGTGTATAGCTAGCCAGTTATCCCAGCAACATTTATTGAATAAAGAGTTTCTTCCCCATTGCTTATTTTTGTCAACTTTATCAACAATTAGATAGCTGTAGGTTTGTGGCTTTATTTCTGGGTACTCTACTCTGTTTCATTGGTGTGTCTGCTTTTGTACCAGTACCATGCTGTTTTGGTTACTGTGGCCTCACAGTATAGTTTGAATTTGGTTAATATAATGCCTCTAGCCTTGTTCTTTTTGCTTAGGATTGCCTTGGCTATTCGGGCTCTCTTTTGATTCCATATGAATTTTAGAATAGTTTTTTCAATTCTATGAATAATGATGTTGGTCATTTGATAGGAATAGCATTGAATCTATATGTTGCTTTAGGTGGTATGGTCATTTTAATGATATTGGTTCTTCCAATCCATAAGCATAGAATGATTTTCTATTTGTATCATATATAATTTCTTTCAGCAGTATTTTGTTTTTTCTTGCAGAGATTTTTTACCACATTGGTTAGATATATTATTAGGTATTCTATTTTTGTGTGTGGCTATTATAAATAATAGTGTGTTCTTGATTTGGCTCTCAGCTTGAGCAGTACTGGTATATAGAAATACAGCTGGTTTTTGTACATTGATTTTGTATCCTAAAACTTTGCTGAAGTTGTTTATTGGTTCCTGGAGCCTTTTGATGGAGTCTTCGGGGTATTCAAGGAATAGAATTACATCTTCGGCAAGGAGAGGTAGTTTGACTTCTTTTCCTATTTGGATGTCCTTCTCTTGCCTGATTGCTCTGACTAGTATTTCCAATACTATGTTGAATAGGAGAAGGAAGAGTAGGCACATTTGTCTTGTTCTAGCTATCAAGGAGAATGTTCCAGTTTTTGCCTGTTCAGTATGCTGTTGGCTGTGGGTTTGTCATCAATGGCTTTTATTATTTTGAGGTTCAATGCCCAGTTTCTCAAGGGTTTTTACCATGGAAGAATGTTGGATTTTATCTAAAGCTTTCTCTGCATCTATTGAGATGATCGTATAGTTTTTGTAATATAATTCTCTTTATATGATGAACCACACTTATTGATTTGCATATGTTGAACCAACCTTGCATCCTGGGAATGAAGCCTACTTGATTATGGTCAATTCACTTACCGATGTGCTGCTGAATTCAGTTTGTTAGTATTTTGTTGAGCTTTTTTGCATCTATGTTCATCAGGGATATTGGCCAGTAGTTTTATTTAATGGCTGTCTCTTTGTCCGGGTATTGCTTGCTTCATATAATGAGCTAGGGAGGAGACCTTCCTCCACAAATTTTTGAAATAGTTTCAGTAGAATTAGTACCAGGTCTTCTTTGTACATCTGGCAGGATTCAGCTATGAATCTTTCTGGTCCAGGGCTTTTTTGGTTGTTAAGATTTTTTTATTAGTGGTTCAATTTCAGAACTCAATATTGATTTGTTCGGGGTTTCAATTTCTTTGTGGCTCAATATTGGGAGATTGTGTGTTTCCAGGAATTTATCCATTTCCTCCAGATTTCCTAGTTTGTATGCATAGAGGTGTTCAAGATAATTCCTGAATACTTTTTTAAATTTCTGTGGGATCAGTTGTAATGTCACTTTTGTCATTTCTGATAGTGCTCATTTGGATCTTTTCTCTTTGTAAATCTAGCTAGTGGTCTATCAATCTTGCATATTCTTTCAAACATCAACTTTTGGTTTCATTGGTTCTTTATATGAATTTTGGGGTGTCAATTTCATTCAGTTCCATTCTAATTTCAGTTATTTTTTTTATTTTGCTAGCCTTGAGGTTAGTGAATCCTGGTTTTCCTAGTTCCTTGAGGTGCAGTGTTAGATCATTAATTTGAAATCTTCCTAATTTTTGAAGTAGGCATTTAGCACTATAACCTTCCTCTTGCTAAATCTCATAGAATTGGGTATTTTGTCTCTGTTTTTATTTAGTTTAAAATTTTTTTTATTTCTGCCTTGATTGCATCATATACCCCAAAGTCATTCAGGAGCATGTTGTTTAATTTCCATGAAATTTTCTGGTTTGGGGAGATTTTCTTGGTATTTATTTTTATTTTTATTTCACTGTAGTCTGAGTGTATGGTTGGTAGGATTTTTTTTTAACACATTAAGAGTTGCTTTATGGAGGAGTATGTGGTCAATCTTGGAGTATGTTTTATGTGCAGATAAAAAATGTATACTCTTGGTTGATAGGTGGAGTATTCTGTAGATGTCTATTAGGTCCAATTTGTCAAATGTCAGTTTAAATCTAGAATTTCTTTGTTAGTTTTATGACTTGATGATCTGTCTGATGCAGTCACTGCAGCATTGAAGATCCCTACTATTATTGTGTGACTGTTTAAATCTTATAACAAGTTTAGAAGTACTTGTCTTATGAATCTGCATACTCCAATGTTGAGAGTTTACATACTTAGGATAGTTAAGTCTTCTTGAACACTTTATCATTATGTATTGCCCTTCTTTGTTCTTTTTTACTATTGTTGGTTTTAAGTCTGCTTTGTTCTGATATAAGAATATCAATTCCTTCTCTTTTTCCCTTTCCATTTGCATGGCAGATCTTTCTCCAACCCTTTACTTTGAGCCTATGAGTGTCATTATGTGTGAGATTGGTCTCGAAGATAGCAGATGAATGAGTCATTTTTTTAATACAATTTGCCACTCTGAGTTTTTAAGTGAAGCATTTAGACTTCACTTAAAAACCTATTTATGTTCAAAGTTAATATTAATATTTGAGGTTCTGAACCTATTGTAAAGTTGTTAGCTGTTTGCTTTGTAGTTTCTATTGTGCTTTTGCTTTAGAGGGTCTACAGGCCATGTACTTAAGTATGTTTCTGTAGTGGCACGTATCCCGCTTTTGTATCCATGTTTAAAGGTCTCATGTAAGGTTGGTCTAGTGGTAGCATATTCCTTTAGCCCTTGCTTGTCTAAGAAAGATTACATTTCGACTTCACTTATGAAGCTTAGTTTGGCAGAATATAAAATTCTTGTTTGGAATTTTTTTTTTTAAGAATGCTGATAATAGGTCCTCAGCCAGGATGGTGGTTCACACCTGTAATCCCAGCACTTTGGGAGGCTGAGGTATGCAGATCACTTAAGGTCAGGAGTTGGAGACGAGCCTAGGCAACATGGTAAAACCCCATCTCTACTCAAAATACAAAACTTAGCCAGGCATGGTGGCACATACCTGTAGTCCTAGCTACTCGGAAGGCTGAGGCAGGAGAATTGCTTGAACCCAGGAGGCAGAGGTTGCAGTGAGCTAAGATAGCCTCCACTGCATTCCATCCTGGGTGACAGAGTGAGACTCGATGTCAAAAAAAAAAATCCTCAATTTCTCCTGGTTTGTAAGGTTTACGCCAAGAAGTCTGCTATTAGCCTGATATGGTTCCCTTTGTACGTGATTTACCCTTTTTCTCTAGCTGCCTTTAAGATTTTTTTTTTTAATTTAGTGTTGACCTTGAACATTCTGGTGACTATATGCCTTGGTGATGTCTGTTTTGTATAGTATCTTGCAGGTGTTCTCTGGATTTCTTGTATCTGGATATCTACCTCTCTAGCAATATTAGGAAAGTTTTCTTGAATTATTCCCTCAAATATACTTTCCAGGTTGCTTCCTTTTTCTATTTCTTCCTTAGAATGCCAGTAATTCATATGTTTGGTCACTTTACATAATCCCATATTTCTCAGAATTTGCTCATTTTATAAAATTCTTTTTTCTTTATTTTTTTCAGACTATGTTAGTTCAAAAGACCAGTCTTCAAGCTCTGAAATTCTTCTGCTTCGTCCAGTATCGTGATAAGGTTTTCAATTATATTTTGAAATTCCTTAAGTAAGATTTTTAATTCCAGAAACTCTGATTTCTTTTTATGACATTTATCTCTTCCTTCATTTCCTAGATTGCTTAAAAGTTTCTTTCTGTTAGTTTTCAACCTTATCTTGGATCTCATTGAGCTTCCTTGCAATACCTGCTTTGAATTGTTTATCTGTCATTTGTGAATTTCCATTTTGGTTAAGAAACCATTGCTGGAGAGCTAGTGCAATCATTAGTTGGAGTCACTATGTCAACTAAATTTCCAGGTGGTGGTGAGTTCAATTATTTCATGAGTCTCTCATTTCACAAAACATAAAAGCTAATTCTTTTTTTTCTTTTCTTTTCTTTTTTTTTGAGACACAGTTTGACTCTTGTTGCCCTGGCTGGAGTGCAATGGCACAATCTTGGCTCACAATAACCCCTGCCTCCTGGGTTCAAGTGATTCTCCTGCCTCAGCCTCCCAAGTAGCTGGGATTACAGGCATGCACTACCACACACAATTTTGTATTTTCAGTAGAGACAAGGTTTCTCCATGTTGGTCAGGCTGGTCTCGAACTACTGACCTCAGGTGATCCACCCACCTCAGCCTCCAAAAGTACTGGGATTATAGGCTGAGCCACTGTGCCTGGCCTAATTCATTTTTTAAATGGGTTTATTTTTTGTTTTTACCCATTCAACAGAAACAAAAATAAAACATGGTAAAATTTACAATCAGTAGCATCATCCTTCATTCTGTCTGTACTATGAGATTCTACACTTAAATCTCAGCATTTTTGATATAAAATTTTAAGAGGATTTTCAAGTGAAGAAAAAGAGGAAAATTCAAAATGATCTGCAAACAACTAATAAGAACTAAACACTGAAACAGACCTAAAACATCTTGCAATTGCTCTGCATATGGCATCCCATTACCATCTAGCCAGATCAGACAACAGAGCGGTGAGGAACAGAGAAGACACTTGACAGATATTTTCAAGATATTTTAACAGAATACTGTTAAATGAGAAAACAACTCATGGTTTCTTATGTTTGCTATAAAGCAATAAAGGGTGAGAAATATGAAATCTCAAATAGAGCTATTAAATCACTGTGAATTTAAGAAAAAGAATATAATTTCCGCCAAAATAGAAAAAAATTAATTGGAGGTAGTAGGTTTTTTTATATTTGTTTTGCTTTGTTTGTTTTTAAGGATACTTATATTTCACATTAGTCTCATTGATAAGATGACAAAAAAAAAAAACAAAAAAAAAACAAAAAAAAAAAACACTTTTTTTTTTAAACAGTCTTGCTCTTGGTCTGTTGCCCAGGATAGAGTGCAATGGCATGATCTCAGCTCATTGCAACCTCCTGAGTTCAAGCAATTCTCCTGCTTCAGCCTCCCGAGTAGCTGGGACTACAGGCACCCACCACTGTACCTGGCTAATTTTTGTATTCTTTTTTAGTAGAGACAGGGTTTCACCATCTTGGCCAGGCTGGTCTTGAACTCCTGACCTTGTGATCCATCTGCCCCAGCCTTCCAAAGTGCTGGGATTACAGGTGTAAGAGTGAGTTCTACAGTATCATTTTAAAAAGTATAAGTGAATGTGGATCCATCTGGGCAAAAATAAACTACTAGGAAGACAAAGATGCAACACTCAACTCCTGCACAGGACAACACACTGGAGCTGACCAAACACATTTTAGAAACACTTTTTCAAAATCAAATGTTAGAACATATAAGAACTTCTTTGTTCTTATTGTTTATTTTGATTCTGTCATTCCATGCATATCATCTCCTTGTCCTGGCACTTCGCACAGTGAGAAAAGTCATCAAAGATGGAGGTTGTGCATTTGTTGGAAGTAATAATTTTCAGCATTTGTTTTTCTTTTTTCTAAGGGTACCTCCTGTGTTTCACAGTTTATGACTGGCTTGTTGTCATTATTTTCCAGTCTGATATGCCTGAGCTGGTTACTGGGCATATCCCCGACAAAAATACACTTGACATCAAACTTCTCCTTCCATTTGCCTTGAGATCAGACTCCAGCACTGGTGCTGCTGTTCACAGGGCACTTTCATCTCAGCCACCCCACAGAAATGCCCACTTCCCACTGATACTGAAGAACTGGTAGACAGGCCCCTTGCTGCTTATAGAGCTAAATGCACTGTCCAAGTACTTAGTTCCATGTTCTGTACTACACAAAATGGAGTACTTAATGAAGTGGTGAATGTCATCCTCAGAATAGCTCTTTAAAATGCACAAATGGCCACGTTTAAGATTCCAGTCAAATTCTTTAGGATGATAATTGTGGGCAGCTTTCAGTTTTTTTTACACTTGGGGAAGAATTAGTCTGGGAGTTTCCAGAAGAGTTATTATCACTATTGGCCTCTCTGCTCTGCCCAAATGCCATATTTCCACGTGAGGAATGATCCAGCAGGTCTGGAGTGGCTGCTGAGGGCTCTGATACTGTGGTTGAGGCAGCTTCTTTGGGAGAAGCTAAGGCACCTTCAAGGGTTGTGGGACAGCCTGTGAGGATGGTGTCTGCTGGGGGGCCAGGTTCTTCAGCACAGGCCCCTTGTTATCCCAGGTGTCAATGTTCATGTTATGCTTTATAGATGGAGTGAGCAGTGAACCCCCCATCACAGGCCTACTCTTTCTTTCCATTTTAGGCCATGTTTTTGCAGGCTTGCTGGCAATGGCAGCCCATAAGGTCAGCTTTGAAACTGCCATGTTCACATTTGTCCCATCATTGCTGGAAAGGATGCCAATCAGTGCCACACTGCTAATAACAAAGGCCACTGTCTTGACTGCAGAGGAGCTGACATCCCAAATCTTCAGGTTGACCATACCCACTACAGGCTGTTCATCCCAGGGGCCTTGCTAAGGGTGTCACTGTGAACGCCCATCTGCCCATCAACCACTGTGCAGCCTAGGAAGCTTGAGGGTAGGTGTAGCTGCTCTCATACGTAGAGCTCTGAATCTGCTACCCTTGAGACCCACTTGTCCTCCATGCCAAGAATACAAGGTTTGGGAGTGAAAATTAATCCTGTGCTGATAGATTTTGTTCTTCAGACCCAAGGCTACCCCAAAACAGAATTGTGCATAAAATTATGATCTCTGTTACTGAACTGTTCATAAATGCTGAGGTGTGGAATCAAAGAGTCCCTTGCAATGGACCATGGAGCCTCACTGAGGGGTTAAGGAACTCCAGTGTATGCTGGGTAACAGCTGGACAGGTAGAGGTCACTCACTGAAGGATAACTGTTACTCTAATTTGACTCTCCAGAAAGGTAGTGCTGAAAGTCATTGTCATGAACCCTAACCTTCTGATGCAAAGAATCATTGTGTACTTTATTATCTTGTCCTTTTGTTCTCTAAGTGTCCATGCTGATGGTCACATGCTTCATTAACAGCCTGGAGAAGTGCAGGGCCAGGACACTGGCTGACTCAAGTATACCTGTGAGGCTGAGCCTGTCATCTCTGTGCATGCAATCTCTGGCCTCAGCACCAACTCCCCATTTACCAGCTGGGCAGTGGCAGTGGCAGTAGCTGCTGGGTGCTCAGGCCACTGGTGAGACACCACCCCAGTAATGCTTTTCCCAAGCCCCAGTCTCTATAAGTTTCCCGTTATAAACTCCAAGATTTCCCTGTAATTTTCCATCATGGTAGTTATCTTCCTTGCTGTTTGTTTTTTTTTTTTGAGGCTGAGGGCTTACTACATTGCCCAGGCTGGTCTCAAACTCCTGGGCTCAAGCAATCCTCCCACCTCAGCCTCCCAAGTAGCAGGGATTATAAGCATGTGCCACCAGGCCTGGATATCCTTGCCATTTCTTTCCCAGTATCCACCTACTCAACAAAATTGTGAAGACAAAAGAACAAGGACTGTGGCTATCTTATTTACTAATGCTCATCCCAGCACCTTTCATGTGGTAGACAGGTGCTCAATGAAATCTGAAGAATCAGTAAATAAATGGAGAGAATGGGTATTTCATAAATAACTGGAGATTTATATAATAAAAGCCTATGAGAAAAATTAGATTTAATTAGTTTTAACTAATTTTAGTTTATAAAATAAGTGGAAGAAAGTGCTAATGGTGATGAAAGAATAAAATATAAAACCATAGAGAAAATCAACAAGGTCAAAGTTTTTAATTTTTTATAAAAGTGATAAAGTCCTAGCAGATAGAATAAGTAAATTACTGACATCAAATATGAGATAGGGGACATTATTATAGATACTATAGAAATTAATGAGATAATAAAAGATGTTATGAAAATTTTATGTTAACAAATTTGTCAACTTAAATGAAATGGACAAATTTAGAAATAGGTAAACAAATTTTGATATGTTGATACAATGAAATACTATATAACAACATAAACAAATGAACTATTGCCCATACAAGATGAATCTCAAAACATCTTGTAAAGTGACAGAAGTCAGTCCCAACATAAAATATACTGTATATTTCTAGCAATATGAAGTCAATGAACAGGCAAAAATAATCAACCGATACAACAGTGATTTTTGTCTGGGGGATCTTTGGGGGTAGTATGAATGGAAAAGGAAATGGGGGAACTTTCTAGAATAGCCATTCTCAGTTCGATGCTGTGAGAGAATTAGGTCTCACAGAAAATAATTTGAGAGACTATTTTCTTAATTATCCTAATAATGATACATAGTATTATTCTTGATGCACAAGAGGTAAACTGATTAATTAGAAACAATGTATGCCTTTAGGCCTAAGGATTTAACTCCCTTCTAGATCCCCAGTTAATAGGTGCTATCTGGGGCTACACTGTTCCGTACTGTAGCCACTACCCATATGTAACCATATGAATTTAAATTTAAATTATTTAAAATAAAATTTAAAATTTAGTTCCCCAGTCAGACCAGCCATACTTCAAATGCTCAAAAATCATATACAGCAAGGGCTGCTATACTAGATAATACATGTATGTCCATTTTAATCTCAATTTTTAAAAATAAGAAGTTAGCACAAATAAGTTTATATTAGGTATGAATAAGGTTTTAAAGTTTGATGATGGTAAGGTATTATGTCTCATGAAACACAAAAAATAAAACAAAACAAAACTCTTACTTTTGTCAGTTTTCATAATGTAACACATTTACTAAACTATAACATTTCATATGATTACCAGTTCTGAATAATCATTTTCCATGAAAACAGCAATTTGGAAATGTGCATCTGAGCTTGAGTTCATTTTTGAAATATAATTAATACCCCCAGACTGGTCAGATTTGTTTCACCCAATTTATCTTTAAAGGATTATAGAACCAGGGTATTTTGCAGCAGTACTTGGACCAAATACTTAATATTCAAGATGGGCTTTAACACAGCACACTTGGTGAAAAACACCACCACTGCTATCAACAATAGAACACTTTCTATATTAGCGAAGTTAAACATATCAGCATCTTTCATGAAGTCATGCAATCAAACAGACTTCATTTTACAAGACACTGTTCATTGGACTCTAAAATGAGTTTGCTAAATTAATATTTCAGTGAATGACAGTTAAAGAGAATATACAGATTTTCAAGTGCCATTGGTTTAGACCAAAATGTCTTAGAACCAAAAAACAAATTCATCAATAGCTGTCAGCAGTCTCTAAGTATTCAGCTTAAAGGAATATGTGTAAATTGTGAATTTATTCCAAACATACAAACAAGAAAATAAAATAAAAGAAAAAAAGGCTCTGATTCCTAGAATAGCCTATGGCCAATTTTTCTACCAAAAGAACGCTTATTTTAAATAAATTATCAGCCCAATGTAACAGCTGAATTATAGTCTAGGGTCTAGCACTTATATAGACACATAAAGTCTAGTGTGTATATAACATACTAGCCTGCCCTAAGGCTTGGGAGGTCCCAACAATGTCCAGTTGATGTAGGAAAGATGAGTTCTAAGCCACAGAGCTCAGCCACAGTGTGCTTGGGGCAGTTTGCCCTGTCTTTCAAGAGCCGACTGTACTCATATCTTCCCAATTCTACTTTCAGGGACATCATGTTAGTGGCTTGAATAAGGCCACAGTGGAAATTTCCAGATGGCTCTTAATTAAACACTGAAATAATGTACGTAATAGCACACTGGAAAATGACAATAATATGAAACAGGTCCTACACTAGAAACCTATTTTATGGTTTATCGTTGTGTTTATCCTGACTGCTGCTCTCACCCCCTCCACCATCTTATTTAGTGGCATCTCCAGTCGCTGGATATTCAGGCAAAATACTTTGCAATCGTGCTTCTTTTTACCTCATTACTTTTTCATCACCTATCAAAAAATTTGGCTGCTGTTACTTTCAAAATATATCCAGAATCAACTATTTCCCATACTTCTCACTGCTACTACCCTGGACCAAGTCACCAACAGCTCTTCCCCAGTCCTCATCTGCTCTGAACTGCTGCCATTCTACCCCCTACCACCTAGTCTCAGAATAGCAGCCCCAGGGATACTTGAAACCTTGCTGGCTCCTCATTCACAGTAAAAAATTCAAAGTCCCTACAGCGAACTGTTGATCTGACCCCTGTTCCCACTCTGAACACAGTTTTAGCTACTTTCTTCTCACTCTCTCCACTCTAGCCACATTGGCCTTTTTGCTCTTCCTTGAACATGCCCCCAAAATTCCCATGTCCATGCCTGTGCATGAATTGTCCTAGTATTAGAATGTTATTTACTAATATCTGCATGACTACTTCTTTCACTCCCTTCAAGTCTTGACTCAAATGTCACCTTCTTAATAAGCCCTATCCTGATCACACTCTCAAATTGCAATGCACTCTTCAGCAATTGCGCTTTATCTGGTCCATCTTCCCTTTATCCTGCTCCACTTCCCTTTTCTTCCCATAGCACTTATTAACTTCTAACATACTATATAATTTACTTATTTTATGTAAATAAAGGCAAGTAAAGTTAATACTTTATGAAGGCAGAGTCTTTCATCAATTTTATTCGCAGATGTACCCTATGCCCCTGGAATAGTGCTTGGCACATCGTAGTTGCTCAAGAAATGTTTGTTAATGAAAAAATGAGTGCCTATCCCAAACTCTAAAGAATGTCAGACAGCTTTGTTTTCTCCTTTGATCTTAAGATGTTTGGGAACATGATAACTGGATCTGAAAGTCATCCAAATGTGCTGTGAAAACGTTCAGAATTGTTTAATCATATCTGTGATTCTATTCTGTAAACTAAAATCTGTCAGAAATCTAATGCTGAAATTGTTATTGGTATTTTCTTGCTCACTGCATCACTTCTAAGAACAGTTTGAATCATTTCCTGAGACCCTAAAGGCTGTAAATACATAATCTGCTTCTTAGCTCATGAAGAGACTCTAGTGTGTGTAAAAGTTTTAAACATATCTTAGGAAACCTAAATGGTTTGAACACTAAAGTTAACCTATGATTTACAGGAGCAAAGAAACAAATGATTTTAGCACCCAGTAACATTTTATGCTTGACTGCTACATTATTTTATATCTGCACATGAAACTACTTTTCATTTTCTTTACTGGATACTATCAACATACAAATAACAACTCAAAATCTAGAAGTGTAAAATCCATCTAACACAAAAGAACCAGCAGAACTATGTACTTTGTATTGTTCAATAATGGAGAACCTGTATTATTGCATTTGAACACTCCAATTCCAAAATTTTATAAAATGTCTAAATATTATATGAAAATGATCATATATATTTTGGAGCAAATTTCTAAAATGGCCTTCAGACACAATCTTCATAGTCATTTAGAGATATAAAGCAACAAATAACCTACATTTGTTTTAAAAATGTGTTGCAATGCTCTAAACATCTAACATGCTTTCAAAGTTTAAATTCATTGCTATGGCAGTAAACATGACTGACAGCTTTAGAATACGTTAAAGAAATGAAAAATAATTTTTAACACTATTATGCATGTCTGGATGGGAAGAAGTAAAAAGAGAACAAATACAGAGAATTCTAACTTCTCCATACCTCTGGAGGATAAGAGAGTTGTTTGTTATTCCTTTGTTTGTTGCTCTTTTTTAAAAAATAAAGTGATAGTGCATGAACTACATTTGCACCTATCAATTTTTGGCAGAAGCGTCTAAACAAGTAGTGAAAAAAGAAACTATGGATCCAACTGTCTTGGCAGGGATAACCATAGCCATAAGCATTGAATGGTGATGTAAGTTATATAATCATTGTAGCAATCAAAGCACACAAGCCCTACCTGCTCCATTCACATGTAACTCAATGAGCATTGTTCTCTGTGGGCAAGATAAGCAGCCCCAAAGTGCAGGTGAACAGAAGATATGGTGAGATTACCAGCCTCAGTGTGAATCCTAGCCACTTTGGAAGTTCATATTGGAACCAAACCTGCTACAGAGGAAGTATTACTAAGCAATATTGTATATTAAGAGCATGGTATTATTGATGATTAAATTCTCAAGTATTTATTAATTTTTAATGCACAATATGCTTCCTAAGGAAAACTTAGACCTCACTTGCCTCTAGAATCCTTGTTTCAGTGCACACTAAATGTTTAGAAATGACGTATGAAAAATTTACAGCTTTTCTATACCTTTCAATTAAATAACAAATATCTATGATTGCCTGTCACTCACTAGACACATGTTAAGAGTGCAACAATAAACAAGGCAAGTGATGCCTGAGATACATTAAGGAAATCAACATGTGTCCTCTAATTTGGGACCAGATGACTCAATGTTTACATTCATTATTTTCTAGGAAACAAAAACATATATATTTAAAGCCAAATATGACTACAAAAGCAGAGTTCTGGAAATTAAACCAAGGTTTTGCCATAAATGATAACAAAAGATAATAAAAAGGTAGGCAAAGGTAGTATTCCAATCCTGTATTACATTCAGTGGTTCAGGATAAATTATTTTTATAATGAATCTCAATGTAAATTTCATTTTCTATGTTTTGTACTCACCCACCAGCATATGAAACAATTTAACTTAGGAATTCATTGTTCAAATATACTTATACACTTGTGCAAATAGGTAAATACAAAGATGTCTACCAAAATATTATTCATAATTTTTAAAATGACATAATCTAAATGCCTAAAAATAAGGGAATGAGGAAGTAATTATGTATATGAGATATTGCCTATTAAAAAGAATATTTCAAATTCATAAATACAGGCTTAGAACAATGTCTTAAACTTCAAAGTGAAAAAAATTAATTAGCAAATGCTCTCTGTAATAACACTGCACTTTTATCTTTTAAAAGCATATACATATATATTTCTATATTGATGTATTTTATTTCATCACACTTTGCTTTATTGCACTTGGCTGATACTGCATTTTTTATAAATTAAAGGTTTTACACAACCCTTTATCAAGCAAGTCTATCAATACCAATTTTCTAAATCCATGTGTTCACATTCTGTCTCTGTGTCACATTTTGGTAATTCTCATCATATTTCAAACATTTTCAATATTATTGTATCATTTTTGGTGATCTCTGATGAATCATCATGATGTTACTATGATTGTTTTGGGGTGCCACAAATCATGCCCATATAAGACAGAAAACTTAATTAATAAACGCTGTGATTTATCATGCCTTTTGCTTAGGGATTGCCTTGGTTATTCGGGCTCTTTTTGGTTCCATATGAATTTTAAAATAGCTTTTTTCTAGTTCTGTGAAGAATGTCATTACTAGTTTGATAAGAATAGCATTGAATCTGCAATTTGCTTGTGTGCTCTGACTATTCTACCAACCAGCTGCTCCCCATCTCCCTCCCTTTCCTCAGGCCTCTCTATTTCTAAGAAACAGAAATACTGAATTCTGCCAATTAATAACTCTATACTGATCTCTAAGTGTTCAAATGAAAGGAAGAGTTATGCATCTCTCACTTTGTGTGTGTTTGTGTGTGTGTTTTTCTTGGTATTTTTCTTTCCTTTTTTAAAAAACTTTTATTTTAGGTTCAGGGGTACATTGAAGGTTTGCTATATAGGTAAACTCATGTCATGAGGGTTCATTGTACAGATTATTTTATCACCGAAGTATTAAGCCTACTACCCGGTAGATACTTTTTCTGCTCTTCTCCCTCCTTTCACCATCCACCCTCAAATAGACCCCAGTGTCTATTGTTCCTTTCTTTGTGTTCATGAGTTCTCATCATTTAGCTCCCACTTATAAGTTAGACTGTAGTATTTGGTTCTGTTTCTGAGTTAGTTCACTAAGGATAATAGCCTCCAGCTCCATCTGTGTTCTTGCAAAAGACGTAATCTCATTCCATTTTATGGCTGCATAGTATTCCATGGTGCATATGCACTACATTTGCTTTATCCAATCTGTCATTGTTGGGCATTTAGGTTGATTCCATATATTTGCTATTGCAAATAGCACTGCAATAAACATTCATTCATGTGCATGTGTCCTCATGGTAGAATGATTTATATTCCTCTGGGTATATACACAGTAATGGCATTTCTGGATTGAATGGTAGTTCTGCTTTTACTTTGAGATACTGCCACAGTGATTTCCACAATGGTTGAACTTATCTACACTCCCACCAACAATGTGTAAGTGTTCCCTTTTCTCTGCAACCTCAATAGCATCTGTTATTTTTTTACTTTTTTTTTTTTTAGGAAAGACTTCCAAGAAAATATTTTTTGACTTTTTAATAATAGCCATTGACTGCTGTGAGATAATATCTCACTGTAGTTTTGATTTGTGTTTCTCTAATGATCAGTGATATTGAGCTTTTTCTTATATGCCTGTTGGCTGCATGAACATCTTCTTTTAAGTAGTCTCCTCTGACCACATTTTAATGTGGTTGTTTGTTTTTCTCTTGTAAACTTGATTAAGTTTATTATAGATGCTGGATATTATACCTTTGTCAGATATGTCGATTGCAAAAATCTTCTTCCATTCTATAGGTTATCAGTTCACTCTGTTGACAGTTTCTTTTGCTGTGTGGAGTGCTTTTGTTGCAATTGCTTTTGATGTTTTTGTCATGAAATCTTTTCTCATTTCTATGTCCAGGATGGTACTGTCTAGGTTGTCTTCCAGAGTTTTTACAGTTTTGGGTTTTACATTTAAGTCTTTAATCCATCTTGAGTTGATTTTTGTATATGGTGTAAGGAAGGGGTCCCGTTTCAATCTTCTGTATATTCAGTAATATTTTCTATTCAATAAATGGCGCTGGAATAACTGGTTATCCAATTTATTGAACAGAAGTCTGTTCTCCATTGCTTGTTTTTGTCATCTTTGTCACAGATTAGGTCATAGGTGTGTGGCCCTGTTTCTGGGCTCTCTATTCTGTTCCACTGATCTCTCTGCCTATTTTTGTACCAATACCATGCTGTTTTGTTTACTGTAGCCCTATATGATAGTTTGAAGTTGAATAAGGTGATGCCTCTGGCTTTGTTCTTTTTGCTTAGGATTGCCTTGGCTTAGTTTTGGTTCCATATGAATTTCAGAATAGTTTTTTCTAGTTCTGTGAACAATGTCAAAGGTAGTTTGATAGGAATAGCACTGAATCTGTAAATTGCTTTGGGCAGAATGGCCATTTTAATAACATGAATTCTTCCTGTCCATGAGCATGGTATGTTTTGCCATTTGTCTGTATCTTTTCTGATTTGAGCAATATATTTTAATTCTCATGGTAGAGATTTTTCACCTCCCTGGTTAGCTGTATTGCTAGGTATCTCCTTTTTTTGTAGTAATTATGAATGAGATTGCCTTCTTGATTTGCCTTTTGGCTTGACTTTTTTTGGTGTATAGAAATGCTAGTCCTTTTTATACATCGATTTTGTATCCTGAAACTTTGCTGAATTTGTTTATTAGCTGAAGGGGCTTTTGGGCTAAGACTATGGAGTTTTTTTAGATATAGAATATTGTCATCAGCAAACAGGTATAATTTGGCTCCCTCTCTTCCTATCTAGATGCACTTTATTTCTTTCTCTTGCCTGATTGCTCTGGCTAAGATTTTCAGTACTATGTTGAATAGAAGTGGTCAGAGAGGGCATCTTTGTCTTGTGTCGCTTTTCAAGAGGACTATTTTCAGCTTTTGTTTATTCAGTATAATGTTGGCTGTGAGTTTGTCATTGATGAGTCTTATCATTTTGAGGTGTATTTCTTTAATACCTAGTTTATTGAAAGTTTTTAACAGAAAGGACCTCTGTCACTTTAATTAAAAGCTAGAAATGATTATGCTTACTGAGACAAGCCAAAAGCTAGGCCTCTTTTGCAACATAGCCAAGTTTTGACTGAAAAGGAAAAGCTCTTGAAGAAAATTAAAAGTGCTACTCCAGTGAACACATGCATAAGAAAACAAAACAGCCTTATTACTGATATTTTAAAAGTTTGAATAGCCTGTATAGATCAAAGCAGCTATAATATTCCCTTAAGCCAAAGCCTAATATGGAACAAGGCCCTAACTCTGTTCAGTTCTACAAAGGCTGAGAGAGGTGAGATAGCTGCAGAAGAAGAGTTTGAAACTCACAGAGAGGTTAGTTCATGAGGTTTAAGGAAAGAAATTGTCTCCATAATACAAAACTGAAAGGTGAAGCAGCAAGTGCTTATATAGAAGCTGCATTAGACATAGTGAACCCCAAGTTTTTCTTCAAAGAATCGGTATGTCAGTATGTTCAGCTCTCTTATTCTTTAATTCTCTATTTTAAACTTTAACTTCCTTGTAGTTCCAATAACCTTCTCCACTGGTTCTAATCAGTAGTTCACATCTGTTCCCCCAGCCCCTGGCTCCATCCTGACTCATCCCGGTCACCTGCTTCAGTCACCTGCTCCGGTCACCTTCTTTATCCTAGGACAACCCTGGCTACCTGCTCTGACCCACCTGTAACCGTCCTTCTCGCCAAACCACCCACCCTGCCACTCCAGCTCAGACCCCTGCTCTCTTTACAACAGCCAGTTGGGATTAGTCTAGCTTGTGTGGTCTGATAATAGCCAATAGAGAAACGATACAGCAGTAGGGGTGCCCCCAACAAGGCATAAGTATCCCTTTCCCTCTTTGTCCAGGTGTACACTCACCATGGTTCCATCTGTGAGCCACACCCTTTTAAACGAGTAAATTGCCTTGCTGAGGAAATTTATATTTGAGTACTACTTCTTTTACAGCATCAAAAATTCTACTTATATCAGCTGCAGCAAGTTATCCAGGAGACCTAGCTAAGATCATTGATAAAGGTGACTACACTGAACAACAGATGTTTAATGTAGATGGAATAGCCTTATATTGGAAGAAGATGCCATCTAGGACTTTTATAGCTGGAGAAGTCAGATTGGCTCTAAAGATTCAAAGAACAGACTGACTCTCATGTTATGGAATCTCTTGTTAAGGACTAATACAGCTGGTGACCTGAAGTTGAATCCAATGATCATTTACCATTTCAAAAATCCTACGGCCCTTAAGAATTATGCTAAGTTTACTTTTCCTGCTCTATAAATGAAACATCAAAGCCTGTGAGACAGCACATCTATTTACAGAATTGTTTACTGAATATTTTAGGCCAACTTTTGAGACATATTGCTCACACCAAAAAAAAAAAAAAAAACATTCTCTTAAAAATATTACTGTTTATCAACAAAGCACACATGGTCACACAAGAGCTCTGGTAGAGATGTAGAAGGAGCTTAATGTTTTTATGTCTGCTAACACAACCTCCGTTTTGTAGCCCATGGATGAAGAAATGGTTTTTATTATTTAAGAAATATATCTTGTAAAGATGTATTTTATTATTTAAGAAATGCATTTTATTATTTAAGAAATACATCTTGTAAAGCTGTGGGTGCCATAGATAGTGAGTCCTCTGATAGATCTTGGCAAAGTAACTTGAAAAGCTTCTGGAAAGGATTGGCCACCTAGATAACATTAATGATATTTGTGATTCCTGAGAGGAAGTCAAAATATCAACATTAACAGAAGTTTGGAAGAAGTTGATACTAATGTTCATGGATGACTTTGTGCCGTTCAAGGTTTCAGTGGAAAGAGTAACTGCAGATGTGGTAGAGATAGAATGAGAACTAGAATTAAAAATGGAGCCCAAAGATGTGACTAAATAGCTTCAAGCTTACGATGACACTAACCTTTGAAGAGTAGTTTCTTATGGATGAGCAAGAAAAGTAGTTTCTTGAGATGAAAACTTCTTCTGATGAAGATGCTCTAAGCATTATAGAAATGAAAACAAAGGATTTAGAATACTATGTAAACTTAGTTGATAAAACAATGGCAAGGTTTGAGAGGACTGACTCCAATCTTGAAAGAAGTTCTACTGTGGGTAAAATGATATCAAACAGCATTGTAAGCTACAGATAAATTTCTCATAAAATAACAGTTAAGTGATGCAGCAAACTTTATTGTTGTCTTATTTTAAGAAATTGTCACAGGCACCCCAACCTTCAACAACCCTGATCAGCCAGTAGCCATCAACACTGAGGCAAGACCATCCACCAGCAAAAAAGACCATGACTTGCTGAATGTTTAGATGATTGTTAGTGATTTTTAGCAATACAATACGTTTGAATTAAGGTGTGTATATCGTTTTCTTAGACATAATGTTATTGCACAGTTAATATACTACAGTATAACATAAACATAACATTTTTATGCACTGGGAAACAAAACAATATCTGTGACTTGCTTTACTGCAATATTCATTTAATTGTGGTGGTCTGAAACCAAACTTGAACTATATTCAAAGTCTGTATAAATGAAGTCTAGAAGGATACCATCCAAGCAGTTAACAGTGGTAGACAAAAGATTCAAATTTGTACACTTGGTGCACTATTTGAACCATTTAAATAAGCATATATCACTTTTGTAATAAAAAGAGTTTTTCATTGGGTCGATCTGTCCAATATCTTGCTACCACCTAATTATTAATAAATGCTTTGTGATGTGATTATCTGGGAGGCAGAACAAGCTGGCAGAATAGAGGACTCCACTGATCATACCCCAGACAAGGACATCAATTTAACAACTATCTACACAGAAAAAAAAACCAAACACCTGCATAAGAACTAAAAACAAGATGAACCCTCATAGTACCTGGTTTGAATTACACATCGCTGAAAGAGGTACTGAAGAGATAGAAAAAAAGTCTTGAATTGCCAGTGCCACTCCTCCCCATCACCCCAGCATTGGCAACATGTTGAAGAGAGCATCTCTGGGTGCTGCGGGAGGGAGAACACAGCAATTGTGAGCCATTGAACTCAGTGTTGTCCTGGTAGAGCGGAAGGAAAACCAGACTAAATTCAGCTGATGCCCAACCACAGAGGAATTTAAACAAGCCCTAGCAAGAGAGGAATCACCAGCCCAAAGGGCCAAACTTCAGTTCCCACAAACCTCACCATTAACGGCCAAAGTGCTCTGAGTCTCTAAGTAAACATGAAAGGCAGTCTAGGACATAAGGACTGCAACTCTTAGGCAAGTCCCAGTGCTGAACCAGGCTAAGAGATGGTGGAGCATTACAACCTACTGAGACAGCTGGGTCAGCTAAGAAAATACTGGCATCACCCTTCCCTGAACCACAGGCTGCATAGGTCCTGGCTCCAAAAGTGACCCCTGCCTTACACGTGAAGAAAGGAGAGGAAAGAGGGGAGAACCTTGTCTTGCATCTTGAATACCAGCTCAGCCATAGCAGACTAGGGCACTGGTCATTCTGAGAACCTAGCTCCCAAACAACATTTTTAGACACAACCTGGCCCAGAATGGAACCTACTACCTTGAAATGAAGAACCTATTCCTAGCACTGTTTATCACCTGCTAAATGAAGAACGCTGGGGCCCTGAACAACCAGCAGCAATACCTGGGACCTACATCAAGGGCCTTGGGTGAGCTTTTGAGATTCACTGGCTTCAGGTGCGATTCCGCATGTTACTGACTATTGTTGCTGCAGGGTGAAACTCCTTCTGTTTGAGAAAAGCAGAAAAAAAAGTACAGGGGAATTTGCCTTGCACTTTACATACCAGAATGTCCACAGGAGAATAGAGAATACCAAGTGGGCTCTTGAAGTACCTGATTCCAGGTCTTGACTCTTGCATGTATCTCCCAGAAGGGAGCCTACTCCCCTACAAAGTGAGTCCCAGGTCAGGCAGCATTCATCAGATGCTTATTTAAGAATCATTGGGCCTTAAGGGAACATCGGCAGTAGTCAGGCAGAATTCCTCATGGCCTGTGGTGGCAGTGACTATGAGGTGAAGCTCCTCTGCCTTTGGAAAGGGGAGGAAAGAGTGGAAAGGACTGTATCTTGTGGTTTGAGCGTCAGCTGAGCCACAGCACAAGAGTACATCATGTAGACTTCTAAGGTTTGTGATTCTAGTCCCTGACTCCCAGACAGAAACTGTAGATCACTCTGGGCCTGAAAGAACTTGCCACCCTGAAGTTAAGGACACAGCCTTAACTGGCTTTGCCACCTGCTGATTGTACTGCCCCAGGGCCTTAAGCAAACATAGGCAGTAGCCAGGGAGAGGTTACAGCAGGCCTTAGGTGAAACCCAGTGCTGTAATTGCTTCAGGTCTGATCTGGTGCAGTCATAGTGGTGGTGGTCACAGAGGTATTTGTGTCACTCCACTCCTAGCTGTAGATGACTCAGAACAGAGAGAGACTCCATTTGTTTACTATAACGTAAAGGAAGAGAACAAGAGTCTCCACGGGGTAATGAGAGAATTCGCCCAGATCTTACCCAAGACCATCAAGGTGTACATCAGTGAGTCTACAATAACCACACTGTGATTGGGCTTGGGCTGCTCCCTGAAACAAATACACCTTAGATCACAAAACCCAAGTCATTGCAAATATCTAGAAAGCATTCCCAAGAAGGACAGGTATAGACAAGCCCAAATATCGAAGACTAAACTAAATACCAAACTCTATGATGCTAAAACACTGAAGAAAATCTACTAGCATTAACACCATCAGGAAAACATGACCTGACCAAATGAACTAGATGTGTGACCTTTCAGAAACAGAATTCAAAATGGCTGTCTAGAAGGAACTCAAAGGAATTCAAGATAAAACAGAGAAGGAGCTCAGAATTCTATCAGATAAATAAACAGAAATGAAAATAACTAAAAAGATCAAGCAGCAATTCTGAAGCAGAAAAATGTAATTGTCATACTGAAGAATGCATCAGTCTTTTAATAGTAGAATTGATCAGGCAGAAGAAAGAATTAGTGAGCTTGAAGGCAAGCTATTTGAAAATACACAGCAGAGACAAAAGAAAAAGAATTTAAAAAATGAAGCATGCCTAAAAGATATAGAAAATAGCCTCTATAAAAAATAGCCTCAAAGAGGCAAATTTGAGTTATTGACCTTAAAGAAGTAGAGAAAAATAAGTAGAAAGTTTATTCAAAGGAATAACAACAGAAAACTTCCCAAATCTATAGAAAGATAGCAATATACAAATACAAGAAGGTTATAGAACACCAAGCAGATTAATCCAAAGAAGATGACCTCAAGGCATTTAATAATTAAACTCCCAAAAATCAAAGAAAGGATTCTAAAAGCAGCAAGAGAAAAGGAACAACATACAATGGAGCTCCAATATGTCTGGCACCAGATTTTTCAATGGAAGGCCAGGAAAGAGTGGCATGACATATTTAAAGGGCTGAAGGGGAAAAAAAAAAAAATCCTTCACCCTAGAAGAAATATCTGATGAAAATATCCTTCAAACATGAAATAGACAAAAGCTAAGGGATTTCATCAACACCAGATCTGTCCTACAAGAAATGGTAAAAGTGCCGAGCGTGGTGGCTCACACCTGTAATCCCAGCACTTTGGGGGCCAAGGTGGGAGGATCACGAGGTCAAGAGATCAAGACCATCCTGGCCAACATGGTGAAACCCCATCTCTACTAAAAATACAAAAATTAGCTGGGTGTGGTGGCATGTGCCTGTAGTCCCAGCTACTCGGGAGGCTGAGGCAGGAGAATTGCTTGAAACCAGGAGGCGGAGGTTGCAGTTAGCTGAGATCACACCACTGCACTCCAGCCTGGCACCTGGCAACAGAGCAAGACTCTGTCTC